>PVLD010017629.1:14525-41441 GCA_004027595.1 Dinomys branickii
GACAATCCTCTCAACAACAGAAAAAACACAAATACCAAAAATCCAAAGACAAAAAACAAAACAGGCAAACAACAACAGTAACAACAACAACAACAACAAAAAACCACCAATAGTTGCTGCTTTGCATATTGATATCTTCGAAGTGTGTGTTCAGGATAACACATACAGACATACAAGATTGATCAAATAACCCATCATCGATTATTTCTTAGCATTAAGTGATCTAGTATCACACATTGACTCCATGTGTCCAAACTGAGAAATGAGTGAACCATCAAAGTTAATGGGTCACCCAAGAAAATATTCAAATAAGTTGTAGTGGGTCTAGCACATTCGTATATTTACTGCTTTCACTAAGACACAGGCATTTCTGAGGGCCTTCATGGTGAGTTGGCCCCTGCACCACCGATGTCCCTCAGCTGGGGACTTGGGTTGCTGTGAGCAAAGCGACATATGGAGAGTTCAGTGATATAGAACAAAGAAGCCCACACCTCCTCTACATAGGCCTAGAAATGCTGATGCGTGAGTCCACAATGCCAGCACTACTGGGAACATTCACTCTGAGCTGGAAGTCACTGCCAGACTGTCCAAGATATAGAAATGGAACAATTAACAAATACTCATGAATGCCAGGATGAGAATCTTGCACTTCATGTGACATTTGGTAAAACCCTGTGTTTGGAAAGTATTTCCAGCACAACATTTATTGAACATGAGCAAAGAAATATGTTCCCTTCTAGAATACAAAGATAGGCAAGACAATCACCTCTGACAAAATACATGCACAGTATGGGAAGAAGTGACAAATGTCCATGATATTTCAATATAGTCAGAGCCAAATTTGTCCTCTTTATCCATAGGGGAGATTTACTTTGATATTAACATAGAGAGCTTGTTTATAAATATTTACTCTCTTGCCCTTAGATTTTGAAAAGAAAGACAGGGATAATACTGTTCTCAACTACTACACAGTGATGAAAGCCAAAAGTATTCTCATGTAAAAAAAAGTGAATCACACATTGGCTCAGGCAACATGTTTCAGGCAACATGTTTCCTGATGCTTCCCGCTGAGCAGATGTCTGATTTTCTAATTCAGGGGTCATTTGTAGAGGGAATCAGGATACTTATCAATGGTGTAATATAGGCTGATAGTTATCAACACAACAGCCTCTCTTTTCTTTTCTGATCCTCATCAGACCATGTGCTTCCCAATGATAATGTGAATCCTGACCTCTGAGAATGAAGTATTGCCGATTTAAATCCATCATGGTAATCTTATTCTATTTAGCCAGTTATTGGTTTAGAAGTCAGCTTGAAGTTTGTTTCTTTTCTTTTCATGGTTGTCTATTGGCAAGGCTACTTAAAAAGTCTTTCTTTCTTGATGAGAGAAGTATATGATAGGTGTGTATCCTCTCTACAAAGGACATTGTCCTATGAAAGCATGGTACTTGGAGTTATCCTAGTTATAGTGCCTTTAAGCTGGGAGTGGCGGAGCACGCCTGTAATCTCAGTACTTGAGAGGCTGAAGCAGGAGGATTGTCAGGAGTTTAAAGGCAGCCTAAGCTACATAGTGTGCTCAAGGCCAACCTGAACTACTTAGCAAGACCGTTTCTAAAAACAACAAAAAATGCAGTATCTTGGAACTATTGTGAATGACACTGTCAATGTGATAGGCCCAGAAGAGCCTTAGTAATATGATCAAGATGCTGAGAATCAACCATCTCAGGACTTCCTGCTATGTGAAGTCATAATAAAAACCTACCTATGCAAATCAGCAAAGTTCCTTATTTCATCCTCAAAGAGAACAGAAAGGAAACGGAAATTTCAAACTCAGGTACATCTGACTCAAAAGCCATTGGCTTGGTGCTAGTACATAATTAAAATCTAGGAAGGTGGGAAGGTAAGAAAGGAATGACTTAGCATGACACTCTACTGCATATACTGGGCACTCCCAGATTTATCCAATTTTCTGCTTCAGTGCTGTAAATCACCATCAGCTGTAGAGCAGCTAGCAATGTAATAACCAGTGAGTTGAGCAAGTTATTTAGACAAGACGGTTTGATTTGAAGATATTTTAGGGATTCAAATCCAAATCCAGGAACTGTACAGGAACCAGTATCATAAACATCACCTACTAGAAATACAGTAGAGTCCTAACCAGAGTTACAGGATCAGAGCTGCAAGTTACCAAGACACTAAGTGATTCAGGTACACATTGCAGTTTAGGAAGCAACAATCTAAAGTGATGGTTCTTCACTTCAACTGTACTTTGGATTTTCTACATAGCTTTAAAAAATAAATCTCTTGCTTCAATACCAGTATAACTGATCCTCTGAGTGTTCAACAACTGAGGTTTAGAGACTAAAGCTAAAAATATATATAAGTGGGTAAAGAAGACAGCCAAATTTTGGGCTCTGACCCTCCAAGGTCAACAAGGAGCAGGAGGACATGAAGGGATTACTCTAAAAAAGACCCTACAACTCTCATGAGTCACCTGACCTCTTGAGCAGGGATATTGTTAGACCCCCAGAATACAGGAATTAACCAATGTACCCTGTGCTGAAAGGAGGGTTACTAAAGTCAGAAGTGTCTCCCATGCTTCCAAAAAAAAGGCCATATGGTCAAACAAGACTGTTACCCATCCTGACAGATGACACTAGCAAAAACAAAAAGAAAAGAGGGGGGAGAGAGGAGAGGAGAGGAGAAGACTACATAAGAACTAAGAGACTGTATACATGCTATCCTGTAGCTCCTTCTGAAAGTACCTAACCAAACAAATATTACTGGGATTTGTGGCTCTCAAGTCCCCTTCTGGAGTTGGATTCTAGGTTCTTCTCATCTCAAACAAAGAAATGAGAAAAACAAGAGTAAAACGGTAGCAAAGTTTATTTCAAAAACAAAAATGAGGAGTGATGGAGAAACTTGCTCTTCAGAGCAAGCTTGGGCTAAGGAAAAGAGGAAAAAGCAAGATAAAAGTACTGCCTGGAGAACACAAGATGGGCTACAAGGAAAACCATGATATCAAGCTCTTGTGTCATCCTTTTATGCCATCGAAATCTCAAGGAAACCCAGGAGAACTTCTACATAGGGTCCTGAGCGGCAGTGCTGGTATCTAACACTTTAGGTTGATGTCAGGCCTAGGCCATCCTATTGAAAACCTGCTCAGATTCTCATGCGAAGTCCACGTGCAGGGCTTTGGGATATATTTTGTGCATGTGTTCTGTGAATCTTGTAATTAACAGGTCATTCCTATTTCTCCAGTTAGTTTTTCCATACCCTCGCCTCCTACATCGTACCTGGCTCCAAAAGTAATCCCTGAAAATCCTTGACTGATCTCTCTCAGAGAGAGAGAGATTAATTTTAATTAACACAGGTCTCACTTTTATTTTGCCTTAAATACCCAGCAAAAAGTATAACCAAAAAGGGATATAAAAAATAGCCAGTGAGAGGAGTGTAAGTCCATACTTTGCACTTCCTCTATTATTCCTGTGACAGCAGGGCCTGTAATAGTGCGAGTCTGTGCTCCGCACACCATCCATTATCTCCAGGACAGAGGGGCCTATGAGAAGAGTGTGAGTCCATGCTCTGCACTTCCTCCATTGCCCAGGGAAGGTGGTGTCTGCAAGAGGAGTGTAAGGACATACTCCCCTGGTAGGTGGATGAGCTGGAACCCCAAGACCTGAGACTCAGGTCAACATCAGGGAGGCATGATTTTGGAGGGCAGAGAAATCAGTGAGACCAGCAATGTGGAAGTGTCTGAAGCAGCAGTGAGGAGCCAGAAGTTGCATTCTGGAGAACTCCATCAACAGAAGACCAGTCTCAGCTACCACATCCAGAGACCAAGATCAGCTTCAGACCCAGCACATTTCTGGGATTAAATATGGACACTACCACAGAACTATAAATAAAAGAGACATTTTACTGCTTTTTGTATTTTACTATGTTTATTCATGTTTGTTTGTCTGACTGGCTATCCCATTCCTTTCTAGCTGGATGTCATCTTGTTTTATTTTGTATTTTTTGATGATTTTTGTATTTGAGCTTTTTACTGTTTCTCTCCTTTCTTTTTCTGGTCTCGACTTTCTTTTCTTTTTCATTCTCTTTCTTCCTTCTTTTTCTAATGTTTAGGCTTCTTTCCTTTTCATTTTCTTCTGTTGATCCTCTTTCTTACCTCAACTGCCTCTTGAATTTAAACTTTCAAGTGAGTAAACTTTGCCTCTGCCCTTTCTGACTACTCCTTCACATTCTATTTCACTCTATCCCTCCTGTGTCATCCAGTTTCCCAAAACTCGAGTGATCATCCTTCATCCTTTTACTCTACTATCTTTGACCTCATTTTTCACATTAACCTATGACCTACCCATCTGAACCTCCTTGGCCTATACAGAAGGTTAAAATCAGCCCACTAAGGGGAAAATCACTGCATACAACTACACAGTATGTGTTTGATTTTGTTATATAATTTAGAGTTTGCTGCTGTGGTCAGAGGTAGCAGAATAATGGTTATCATGGATCATCAGTAATTAAGCTGTACTTGAAACTATTGTTATTACTAACTGTACTGCTTTGTCCAGGATGTCATACATGTTATAAACAGTTTTTCTCCCATGCTTGACAACATTGCAATTGTATCAGGTGATAATCATCACCAGAGGCCAGTATCAAAGGATTGGGAGCTGATCCTAGAGACCATCCCTGAAAAACACTCATCGTCTAGGCAAACCACAATACTAGCAATAAAACTATATATTATAAGAAATCAGCAAGTATCAACAGAGAAAACGAAATAAAATAAAAAGAGGAAATACAAAATGAAAAGACACAGAAGCAAAATGCAACCCCACACCCCCAACCCACCCAGCACAGGCCTAGAATTCAGTAAGATAGATGAAATTGGAAGTCAGATAGGGATTTTCTTAAATGATAGCAACAGAAGTGAAAAACCAAATGGAAAAGGTTATAGAGAAAATAACCTCTCAGGCACACACACAAAAATACTTAAAATGAAAGATACTAGAGAAGACATAGATAAAGGAATAGATGAACTTAGAAAAATGATGGAAAGAAAACACCCAACATAAGAGATAAATAGAAACCATGAAACAGATCCAAACAGAAATTCAAGAGATTACAACCTCCCTTGAAAGTATATGTAACATACAGAATAAAGGAGGGGATAGAATTTCAGATCTTACAGACAGAATTACAGCTAATGATCGTGAAAAGAAAGGTATTTTTAAAAAGAAAGAGACCATAAAAATCAATCAAAATGCTACAAAATGAAGAAATAAGAATAACACAAGATTGATTAGGATCAAAGAGAACCCTGACAGCACAAATGCCATAAAAAATCTTCACAAGAATAATGGCAGAAAACTTCCCAAGCATGGAAAAATAATTTGACATACAACTAAATGAAGTGTGTAAAATTCCAAACATCCATGACCAAAATAAAACTATACCAAGACATATAATAATCAAGATCCCAGAAATTCAGCACAAGCACAGAATATAAAAAGCTGTTAAAGAAAAGAAACAGGTCACCTATAAAGAAAAGCTCATCAAAATCATAGCAGACTTCTCAGCACAAACCCTCAAGTCAAGAAGAGCTTGGAGTGAAGTATGTCAAATCCTGAAAACAAACCATTTCCAACCCAGATTGATGTACCATGCAGAACTATCTTTCAAAATTAGTGGAGAAATAAGATACTCTCATGACAAGGAAAACTGAAGAAATTTATGACCACCAAACCAACTCTACACATAGTGCTGAAAGATACTGTAGATAGAGATAAAAATTACCACAATTCCAAGAACAAGAACAGAAAGAAACCACCAGGCAGAGTAAACAATTAAACAGAGGGGAAAAGTAGTGAGCCAACAGCAGGAAAATAATGTGATAAAGGTAAACCAATACATCAGTTGTAGCCATCAATGTAAATGGCTTAATTTCATGAATTAAAAGAAACAGACTGGATAAATGGATCAAGAAACAAGATCCAACAATATGCTATATACAGGAAACACATTTAATGCAAAAAAATTCATAGACTGAAAGTCAAAGGATGGAAAACAATCTTCCATGAAACAGGAACCCACAAAAAAGCAGGGTACTATTCTGTTTGCAGACAATGTGAACTTCAAACCAACAATGATCAAAAGAAACAAAGGAGTTCACTACATACTTGTTAGGAGAAAACTTCAGGAAGAAGAAATAATAATCATAACTATATATGCACCAAATATGGAAGCACCAACTATATAAGGCAATTATTAACAGACAAGAAAAATCAAATAAGCAACACAAGAGAACTCAATAACCCACTGTCACCAAGAGATAAATCAACTAGCCAAAAAAAAAGTCAGCAAAGAAATATCAGAAAATTTCTGTGAACAAATAGACTGAATAGATGTTTCAGAGTGTTCTCCCCAATGTCATCAGAATACATAATAATCTCAGCTGTACATGAGACATTCACTAACACAGATCATATACTATCCCACAGAACATGCTTAAGTAAATGCAAAGGAATTGAAATTATCCTATGCATATTGTCTGACCATAGTGCAATGAAATTGGAAATCAATGGCAAAAGAAATGGCAAAAACTCCATAAACACATGGAAATTAAATAACACCCTCCTAAACAACCAGTGGTTCACAGATGAAATAAAGGAAGAAACTAAACAATATCTATAATTAAATGAGAATGCAGACACAAGATACCAGAACTCATCGGATGTCACGAAAGCAGTCCTAAGAGTGAAATTTATCATAGTGAATTCTCACATAAAGAAAACAAAATGAGCACAAATAAACAACCTAATATTATACCTCAAGCTTCTAGAGATAGAAGAGCAAGACAAAAAAAAAAAAGAAGAGCAAGACAAACCCAAAGCCCATACAAGGGAGGAAATTATAAAGATCAGAGCAGAAATTAACACAATGGAGACCAAGAAAATAATACAAAGAATTATTGAATCAATGAGTTGATTCCTTAAAAGAATAAATAAATAGATAAACCCTTAGCTGACCTTATCAAAAAGAAGGAAAGAAAACACTCAAATCCATGCAATTAGGAATGAAAAGGGTGAAATCACTACAGATCCTATGGAAATTCAGAAGATCATCAATACCTACTTCAAAAATCTTTACTTGCATAGAATGAAAAACACAAAAGGGATAGACAGAGTCCAAGAAACGTATGAATTACCAAAACTGAATCAAGAAGACATAAAAGTTCTGAACAATCCATATCAGTTAATGGGGTTGAAAATGTAATTAAAACTTGCCAACAAAGAAAAGTCCAGGTCTTGATGCACTTGCTGATGAATTCTACAAGAAATTTAGAAAAGCTTTAATGACAATACTCTTAAAACTCTTTAATGAAACTGAAAGGGAAGCAATACTCCCTAATGCATTCCTGGAGATAAGTATTACCCTGGTAACAAAATCAGAGAAAGATTCAATGAAACAAAAAAAACTGAGTTACTGGCCAATCTCCCTAACAAACACAATGCAAAAATCCTCAATAAGATACTAACAAACAGAATTCAGCAAATCATCAAGAAGATTATGTATCATGACTATGTGAGATTTATCCCAGAAATGCAGGGATGATTCTCAACATATGCAAATTAATAAATGTAATACATCGTATCGACAAAGCCAAAAACAAAATCACATGATTATCTCAATAAATGCATAAAAAGCTTTTGATAAAGACCAGCACTCATTCATGATAAAAACCATACAGAAAATCAGAATAGATGGTCTTTACCTCAATCTGATAAAAGCCATCTATGGTAAACCAACAGCCAACATCATACTAAAGGTATAAAAACTGAAAGCTTTTACTCTAAAATCAGTAATAAGACAAGGATGTCCACTGTCACCACTCCTATCAATATAGTTCTGGAAACATTAGCCAGAGCAAGTAGACAAAAGAGAGAAATAAAAAGAATAAGGATAGGAAAGGAAAAAGTTGAATTATCGTTACTCACAGATGACATGATACTCTCCACAGAAGACCCCAAAAACTCCACTAAAAGACTTCTAGAGTTAATAACCAAATTCAGTTGCATAGTTGGATATAAACTCATTGCTCAAAAGTTAATAGAATTCCTGTACACAAACAACAAAAACAACAAACTCACTGAGAGAGAAATTAGGGAAATTACAGCCTTCACAATAGCATCCCCAAAATGAAATACTTAGAGGTCAACCTAACAATCTATCAAAGGATGTAAAGGATCTATATTTTGAAAATTACATTACCCTGAAAAAGAAGATCAAAGAGAATCCTTTGCTCATGGATAGAAAGAACCAACATAGTAAAAATGGCCATACTACCAAAATTAGTGTACAGATTCAATGCAATCCTGATCAAAATGCCACCAATATACCTCACTAGGACTAGAGAAGATATTCCTAAAATTCATCTGGAAGCAGAAGAGACCTAGAATAGCAAAGACAATCCTGGGCAACAAAGGCAAGGCAGGAGGCATCACAACCCCTGACTCAAAATTATACTACAATGCTACTGTGATAAAATCTGCACGGTACTGGCAAAAAGCAGACCTGAGGACCAGTGGAAAAACTTACAAGATGCAGACAGAACTACCAACACACTCAGCCACCTTATCTTTGACGAAAGAGCCAAATATGTTTGCTGGAAGAAAGATGGCCTCTTAACAAATGATGCTGGAAAAAATAACAGTAATACAAATAGATATAAAATGAAGCCCAAACACTACACTGATCCCTGCTGAAAGACTTCAGCTATGCTTGTACCATCACTATCGTGATTCAGTGAGGCTGTAAAAACCATAACAACTATAGAGACACAACAGGAATCTTCAAGTTCCTTAACTAAAACAATCCTCCCAGCCACAGAGTCCTTTATCTTTTTATAAAACAGAATAAAACAAAACAACTCATGCATGCAGAAATGAAATTTTTCTTTATTTCTTTAAATTTTAGTTTATGAGTTCATGTGGGTAGTACATAATGTTTACGTTCCTCATGGGAGCTTGTTGTGTGTATACAGCACATCTTGATAACTTTTTCATCCCCTTTCCCATTCCTCCTGCCTCTCTCCACCCATCCCTTGACGTCCTTATTTTTTGATAAATAATCCACATCAATTTCTAAAGACCTTAATATAAAAATAGATAGATAAGAACCCCTCCTTCAGGAAAGTGACTTATTAGGCAGAATATGGTAAGTAACAGCTCCTCCATAGCTCTGGAACAGACTTCAAAAAACCATTACAAATACAACCCCTCCCCACAAAAAAAAACCCTGTTTCTTTCCATCTAGTTTTCTTTAAAATGAACCTTTCTGTTCTGTACCTACAACCATAAAGAATGACTGGCAGGTAACCTCCATGAGCAGACAGGTCTAAGACCTAGTGGGTTATAATCCATACTCCAATCCCTTAAAAATAGCATCTAGACTGGGCTTTTCCCCTTAATCACTTAATGTACTTTTTCATTCAGGTCCTTATATTGAGACATATTTTCCTAATTCCCTGGTAAAATTTCTCTCTTAATAAAATCTATGCTTTCTCACTTACAGACTGTCAATAGAGGTCTGTCCTACAGAGTGAACCATCAATAAATGTCCTAGACTCCCTTAACTGGCTCCACAAACCTGACCTTTTAGTTCATAGCTGCTGAAACCCAGCCTACCTTATATTGAGAGTCCCTTAGAAAGAAATCCTGTCAGCCCTCTTCCACTTACCCTCTCAGCAAAAAGCAGGTAGGTAGAAAATCTTTGCCCATCTTCATAATGTCCCTGTAGTTAGGGATGGTTCTTCAGAGGGAGGAATGTAAGGATGAACCTAAAATAGCTTTGGCTAGTTAAAAACAAAAACAAAAAAACTAGCACATACACTGAGTTAAGAGCTAATTCAACTCCTGCAGTTAGTTAAGCTTAAAAATGTAAAATAAAAACCATAGGAAAGAAGGTAAAACTTAGAAATAAGTAAATAAGGACCCCTCATCCCTGGAAAGAAACTTGCTAGGCAGAATATGCCATATTAATAGCTCCTCCCTACCTCTGGACCAGACTTTGAGAAACATTGAAAAAACAAAATGACCAGTTTCTTTCAACTCATTTTCTTTAAAATGAGCTCTGTCTTGTGTCTACTTAGCCATACAAGGGGAGGAAAAAAAGAAAAAAAAAACACCAACTTGGACTTCATTCAAAATGTACACACAAGAGGCCACATACTTTGAGCTTTCTTCTTCTTATTTGCAGTGAATTCCTTTATAACTTCCTCCTTTTGTCTATGATTTTATTCTTCAAAAAAGCATAGCACAGCCCAAATTAATTGTTTCATCTCTACGCAGGTAGGAAGGATTCATGTTCACAAAGACCTTGATGAGACCTGAGGAAAGCGATGACCAGCTCTGACCTTCCCTGTGTCAGCTGCCAATCTTTTCAATCTCAGCAGTCATCTCTACCCTGGAAGATGTCAGACCCCATCGCTCCCTCTGCTGTTGTCAGGATTGGCCAGTGTGGAGCATGTAGCCCAAGCAGTTCTTCGCCTGCACCTCCAGTGACTGAACAGGAGAAGTTGACACTAGACCTAGACCCCAGCTCCATCTATGATGAAGCCGTGGCCTTGGTAGTATAATTTGCCAAGTTTCCAGAAGGCCTCATACAAACAAGCCAGCTCCTACAACTACACTATTAAGAATTTACTCCTTTGAGGTATGGGTGCTTTGCTGAGGAACTTACAGTGCTATCGTGGAAGGAGAATAGAACCAGCTGTCAGAAAACTTCCATCTAGGTCTCCTGCTTTGGTTTGGCACTGGATCCGCCCCACAAACATGGGACAAACCCAGTTTCTGTCTTTCTCAATGTTTTTCCATCTAAAATGGTAACACCAACGCCTGTCTCAGAGGGCTGAGGTTAGTGAGAATCAGCCAAGATAACAAATGTGAAAGCCAAGGGTTGAAGACATGTAGCAAGCATTATTATTACTAAAATCCTAGCTGGCCCAGGCTGGATAATCCTAGGACGGATTAGCTGACCCCTTAATAGACCTACCCAGGGAGGGCATAGAGAAAAACCTCCAGGAAATGGAAAGGGGGACACATCCAACTGCTGGACCAACTATACAGGTTTAGAGGTAGAGAGGGCTCCAGATTTCTTCCCACTCGCTGGCACGCCTGTGTGCACCTATGGGGACAATACTGCTGATCCAGCTCAGCCTAGACTCCTGGTTTCCTCTTGTCTGGGAGGTGTGGGACACAGAGTAGACATCAACGGGTGCTCATTTGATTGAAGAGCTAGTAAGAAAAATAGCCAGATGGAAAAGAAATGCGTTTTTTCACATGTTCACTTCGGAATTCTTTACAATGATGAAAATTTGGAGTACCACAGATGCCATTACTAAGGGAATGGCACACTTTAAACAACCTAGAAAAAATGGATTATTGGCATACTGGAAGTCCGTAAGCAAAAATATTGGCACACAAAACTAAGAGAATCCAAATTAACATGTTAACACTAAAATACCATATGTGAGTTTTTGTTCACTTTTCGGTGGACATTTGTTAAAATCTTCCCTGAACAGACGCCACAGAATCAACAATGGAAACCTTCTAAACAGACAAATGCAAAGCAGGGAGAAAAATGACAATAGAAGCATGAAGTGGGCATTTTTCAAATACATTGATGAACTTTTTCCAAAGACTATGGATAGTATGAATTAAGTTCACTTTTCTTTGGGCTTCTTGGTTCTTCGGTTTGCTCAGGTTCATTGTTACATCCTTCCTCTCCCTCCTTGCTCCTCTTCCCTTTCCAGGGAGTACTCCATCAACCAGCTACGTTCCCATTCCTTTTTAAAATTCATTTTACTAAGACAAGCTCTTGCTAAGTTTCCTGGACTGGCTAGAACCTGTGATCCGCCTGCCTCAGCCTCTCAGCTAGCTACTATTACAAGCACAGACCACTGCACACTTGTATTTTTGCTGCTTTGGTTTGGTTCGGTTTTGATTTTGTTTTTGTGTTGGGGTTTCCTGGTGGTTGCATTTTGTTTTGCTTTGCTTTTGTGTTTTCTGTTGAACCCAGAATCTTTGTACTGGCTACATCCAAGAGCTTTGTATTTATCTTACTTGGAGACAGAGTCTTGTTGTCACTAAATTACCCAGGCTGAACTTGAAGTTGTAATTTTCCTGCTTCAGCCTTTCAGAGTGCTGGAATTACAGACCTGTGTCACCATGTCTAGATTGGCCTGTTGTAAAAGGAGGTTCACTTTTGCCTCCCTTCTTGAAAGACCTGTGAGGATTCAGGAGCAAGATTATGCTTCTCAGAAACCCTGTCTCTTTTAGAGGGACTGGGGCACTCAGCCTCGACATAATGTATCAGCCAGGGCAATGGTACTTTTATTTGGAAAAAGGTCAAAGCCTCTCAGAGAGTTTCCTAATTCTTAGGACAACCAGAGCACACTGGGTTATTGTGGCATGTTATTTCTGGAGAAGCCTTGATGCATGCTTCAGCACAGACAACCATCCTGTCCCTGAAAAGCTTCACACTATCTGTATGGCATGGCATGGACATCATACACATGCAAAGTATTTGCCTTACTGAACCACTTTCACATGTCTTTGATTGTTCTGTTCCTGCAGCAGCCCAGGAAGGAGATATCTACTAACTTCATTTCACATTTGAAGTTTCCACTCAGTAGTTGTGCACCCACTGACCTCCTCTTGCTTGTTGGGTATAAATCTCCATTTTTCTGTACACATACCCGGGCACAATTCAGGCTGGGATCGCTTACCTTTCTGGCAATAGTACCAAGTAAAATCTGCCTGTACTAAATTTAACTACTGTTCAGTTCTGTTTTCCCATAACAGTCATCTTGACAGTTTTAGATTCAGGTACAAATAATTCATGAATAAGTGCACCTTGCTGAGAGAGAAACATCAGGCAAGTCACAGTGCATGCAACACCCTGGAATTCCATCTTGCAAAGACAATTTTCTAAGTGCCCATCTGCACCTCACAGGCAACCTGCCCACCCAAATGCAGCCTAGACCTAGGGCTATAGAAAGATAAGTATCCTACAGACTTTACATCACCTTTGCAAAATCTATTTTAATTCTTTAATTATATAAGGATAATGAAAAATATATCTTATACCTAGATATACATACAAACAAAAATTATGCACATTCTGTGTGTAGGCACAAACTGCTGCAGCATAATCGGTGCTTCAGTAGACTCCAAGGGTGGCATGTGGATGAGCTCGGGCACCAGGCACCGTGCTGTCCTGCGGAGTGTCTTGCTGGATCATGAGGAACTGCACCTCTGCTCCTGCACAGCAGAGTAATCAGCTTTCTATGCCTCATGAGGTCCACTGTGTCCTTCTTCCTAGTCATGGGATTTAGTGGGTGGGCCCTGCTCTGATCACCCAGCTTGATTCTCCAGCAAGACTTCACCTCAGTTTTTAGGCAGGAGCCCTCAGCTTTGTGATGTCATTGGTTTTAGCTTGGTCCTCCTTAGACCCAGGCTCAGACTTGGTTGTGGTAGGAAACTTGTCACTTAATTGCTGCGTCTTCTTTCTAAGGGAGCTCTGCTTTCCCCTTTCCTTTTCATCCCCCCAAAAATGTGACACCTGGTTCTTTCTCAGAATGTCACCTCCCCATCTACGGCCTTACCACCCTGAACGTGCCCGATCTCATCAGAACGCCACCCCAGATCTGATGATTGTAGTCCACACTGTGCTTGACACCTTCCCCAAGCTGTTGTACCCTGTGGTCACTTGTGGACGTCTCCAATGTCTTGCCCACAAGAGGGCCAACTGTCGACCCCATCACCCTGTAATGAAATGTGTTTCCCTCCATTTGTACACTTTTTCAGTCTTTATGATAAATATCTGCATCTGTTCTTTGGATTCTTTTATTTCGGTACACAGGTTATGTTTGCCAGTTAACTCAGACATAAACATTACAGCATGTGTTTCTGTCTTTATAATCATCACACTTCTAATTTTTGGAAATTATCTACTGCTTTTGTCACACTTATTTGTCTAACTGGCCCTCTCACCACGGTTAGCTAAATGCCCTGAAAGAGATGCGCCCCACATGCATAGTTGAAACCTCAGTGTCTTTTATCAGCTCCAAGGTCAACACAAAAGGCCATCCCCAAAACAAAGCTTTGCATGGTCTTTAAGTTACTCAAGGACCAACTTTAACAAACTTTTAGCTTCACTACTTCTCCACAGAAGATTTAATAAACTAAAAATGGTGAGAATACTTTGTAGACCATTTAGTATGTCACTGCAAGCCCCATCACAGGGTCAGTTCTATAAAGGCGGAGACTCAGGCCGTGGCTTACAGCCTCTGTGTCAAGTAACTGCTCCTGGAGGCATGTAACTCCTGCAATGAATAAATAGATGACTGCACACATAGAAATAAGCCTTGTAAAATGTGAGGCTATTTCTGTACTCCTTCCACAGCTGGCAAAGCTGAGCCTCCATAAGGCTAGGTTGTACCCTGTGAAAAGCAGAGGGCCGACTGCGGGAAAACAAGCTGCAATCGGTGCAAAGGTGTTTACCTGCCACCAAGTCTGTGTTGGTTTGGGGGATATTTTGCAAGTGGAACAATATATAATATAGGACACATATGTTATATGATTATTTATAATAGTCACTCAAACAACAATATACAAAAGAATGCAGGAAATCTGTCCACACACTAAACCAAGGAATCCACCTGAGGGCCTGGATCCCATGGAAATGTTCTACATGAGTCCAGCTGAAGACCTAGAGCCTATAACAATGCCCCCCATGAATCCAACTGGAGGCCCAGAGCCCACAACAATAATGCAGGCCTGTTTCATGGATCTACACTGCGAAGGCCCAAAGGTCAGTGGTGGAAGCTAGAAAGTCTGTGTCAGCAGGATCAAGGATCTGTGCCAGCAGGCTGAGGGGTCTGCACTGGAGCCAGGAAATGATGCTCAGAAGAACCAGAGCTCCCCTGCAAAGTACAACAGCCATCCTCAGCAACAGTGAGGTCCTGAGCTCCTCCAATGATCAAGATGGCCAAGTTCCTACCAGGGAAGCCAATGCAGCAAGCTCCTCTAGGAGACCAGCATCACACGATCTTCCCCTCCAAAGCCAGGAAGTGATGGTCAAAGTGAGAACCAGAGCTCCCCCAAAGTGAACCAAAGCCATTCTCGGTGCAAATGAGGTCCCGAGTTCCTTGGAGGATGAAAACAGCCAAGTTCATCAGGAAAGCCAGCATGACGAGCTCCTCCAAAACAACCAACAGCTCCTCACAGCTTCCGCCAGCTCCCAACCATCTCTCTCCGCTCCCAGCAGCCTCACTCCTTCTCCAGGTCTGCCTCTTACGCCTCTGCAGCAGTCCCCAGGTGGGCCCGCCACACCCAGCACCACGCTTACTCAGTTCAGCTGGGGCTTATAAGTGGACCGCCAGTTATCAATCCACTACAAAGTCAGATCATGAAAAATGATCCAAAGTAACGAAAGAGGTGAGAGAAGGTATAGACTGACACAGAGGGGCTCACTCGAAGAAAGATGCTTTGGGCAGCTCTGCACTTGGCAGGACCCAGCAGAAGCCTTGGTGCTACAAAAGTGCTGGACTTGCTGCTTGTGCCCGTGCCAGACAAAAGCCATAAAGAGTCCAGCTCATGAGCTCCACACACGGGACATTATAGAATAACATTGGCGCTACAAGCAGTGACCCTACAATGCTCTGTTAACCTCAGGAAAAGAGTGCTCCGAAACTAGTTCCATTGCGTTGTTTTCGCTGTCCCACTTCTCAGTTGTGTAAATGCTTGTGGCATTTGCCAGCACGTTCAGAGTCCAGCACAGTATGCTGGAGGACCCAGCGCACTGAGAAGCTCTGTTCTGTTGGACCTGCTGGGGCTGCTGCCGATGGCCTGGTAGATCTTTGAGAGGCAGCTACTGCCAGTGGGCACAGCCTGCCCACTCTATGAACACAAGTGAGAAAGCAACTCTTCATGCAATTTCACTGAGGAAAGGCTTTGACTCCAAGCCAGTTATTGCTTGTGGGGCTCCTTTAGACAGTAGGGCCAAGGAACAGAAATAGATGCTTCAGAGTCAAATCTGTGGACTTCATGGTGAAACAACAACAAAACTATGATGGTAAAGAGGAAAGACTTTCCCCAGGAATTCAAGGATGGTCCAGGATGAGTTCATCCTTACCCCAAGTTCCTGGCAGTCAGTCACTTTATTCTTATGATGTGCTCTTTACAGTGAGAGCATTTCGCATGGAAACATGAAATTTCTTTCTTTGTGGCAATGAAATCTGTTTTCCACGCGCCATTAATTCCAACCCATAGGTGTTCAATTATAAAAGAAAAACATATACATACGAAATTACATCATAAACTGCCTACCATTTTATGAGAATTCACTAAAGTATGAGATTTAACTTCCATTTTATAATTCAGAAATTCTTACGCAGAGTAAAGCTGAGTATTTTAAAAATTGCCTCCTTTTAAGAGGTAGATTAGGAATTGACAGTGTAGTTAACCCTGTGTGTCTCGGTCTCAGATGCAGTGATGTGTTTTCCATCTTAATCATCACTGATTTTTTTGCAGTGCTCTGTTTCCCACCCAGGAGGCCTCGCCCAGGCCAGGGAAGTGCTCTGCTGCTGACCTGGACACCTCAGACCCTACTCGTGCACCTTTACTGCTTCCACATTTTCTAATTTTTTGTACATCTCCTTTTTGCACTTTGCAAAATGCAACTGTAGAAATTTTTCTTTGATTAATTTTATTGGTACACTTTTGACATACATAATGACCATCTGCATTGTAGGGAATTTGCGCCTGTACATGATATATCTTAATTCTTTTCCTCTCAGTCCTCTCTGTCCCCCTTTAATCCTCCCCTTCCCGTTGATCCTTCTCCCCCTGCCCCTTTAAAACTCTTTTCTTCCATTCTTTTTTCATTCCCTCCTTCCATTCCCCTCCTTGTTCCCTTTGCCATTTGAACAATTTCTTCCGACTTCCCACTCTCTGTCATCCATTTTGGTCCTTATTTTAAATGGATGCACCTTGAGAACGTGATTTCAAGTCAAATAAGTTGGATACACACGTTTAAATACAGCATTGTTTCTCCTGCATGAGAAACCCAAAGGGGAAATTTGTCTTTTAAACGCCATGGATAAGTGCCCCTCTCTCTGGCGGGCTACTAGGCCGTTTTCTTTGAGTGTGAACTTTAAATTCCCACATAACAAATCCCTTTTTCCCTCTCACCGATGCACCCTGAAGGTTCTTTTTGTGCAGTGGAAGTCGGCAACCCTGTCACCCGTCCCATGGATGGGTGAGTCTCAGGTCCTCATCTGTGCTGGGGACAATACCTCAGAGCCTGGTTGGTCGCATTTCCTTCGAAAGCCCATGGCAGGAGGTAAATGAGGCTTGGACACAACAGCTGTGCTGAGTACAGCTGAAGGCTTTTCAGCTTTTCTGCCCTACTTCGCCAGATTTTGCCCTCTGATGCTTATACCCCCAGCGGTGAAAAACCTTCAGGCTTTTCCTCTTTGGCATCCACAGGTTCCTAAACCCCATAGACAATGAGTGTTACATATAAAAGCCTGAAAGTTACCCAGAAATGGGAAGAGGTGCCAAGAGGTAAATTTAAGATGATGAACAGCCATGTTAGCTACTTCTTAGGCCAACGTACTGGCTTATGGGTCAGGCGGAGTTAGTACTTGCTCAGCAGGAAGACACAGGTCAAGGCAAACCATGCACCGTGCGCAGGACACCCAGTCCCGAGGCGCCATGGAGGGAACCAGCCGTGGGATGACCCCAACTGCCCCCAGGGGTCACCTATGCGGTTGGGCACTCCAGCTGTACATCAGCGGAGGGCACTGAGCGCCCTTGGGGTCTTCTTTCTCTCTCTCTCCCTCACCTCTCACTCTCACGAACCAAAGGGCACTAGCGTGCTTGGCTTGATGTTGCAGCTCCCTCGCGGGGAGGTGGGAGCACACCCCAAACTGTGCTAGGTGCCAGCGGACAGCTGAGGCTCTCCTTGGGCCTGGGAGGCTGCACGTACGCAAATCAAGCAGGGGCCCCCAGGCCCTGCTGTGCTTGTTCTCGCTCTTCCCGCGAAAACGAGTTCCTTTCTTTGTCCTTTCCCCGCTCTGAGGCTTCTGTCTGTCGGGAAAGGACACCCTTCAACTGCTTGCGATACCAAGTGGCAGAGACCTGGGCAGCTGGGAGGGGGAGGGGCTGACAGGAAATTCAAGTTTTCTCGAAGCCTCGGGCGACAGCTCCTGCTCTTCGCCTTGGTGAGGGAGGTGCTCACCCTCGGTGTCCTTGCTGCGCACGGTGGGTTAGGAGACCGACGAATGGGATGGCTCACTGGCTTGACGGAGGCACGGATCCTGCTGGTCTCCCCTGCTGCCTAAGGAGCAGCTGGATGCTGGGCCCGGGGTGCGGCCAGACACTCCCTTTCCTCGAGCAGCACCCCAGTGATGCATGTTCTCAGGGCTTTTTCCACAGGTTGCCATGCAAATTGTCTCCATGTCCGCCCACTGCAGGCCTCAAGGGCAGTGAGTCATCTGTCCAAGCCCTGCAGCTTGCTTGCTTCTTCCCGGTTTGACTGTTTTTATATAGCGTTAGCCTATTTATCTCCTATCTAAATCTTTACGTGCTTCCTGGTTACTAAGCAGCATCTCCACCCTTTTAAAAACCCCTCCATGATCATGGTATCTCCCCTGCCAGGTGTTTTGTTATTTTGGGTTTTTTTAATGAAAAACAAAATTTATATGTATGTATGAGGACAGCTGGAATAGGTATATTGCTGATGTCTGTGGTTTATTGAAAGGAACAGTCAATGATTAAAATTTTCTTTTTTCTTGACCAATTTTGCACACTTGAATTTGGTAATCTGAATGATCTGAAAACAACAATATGTAGCATAAGAACCATTGCTGAACTCCTGCCATCTTGTATGGTGAAGCTCTGCATCATTTCCTGTGTTGTTTTTTTCTATGACTTTGATTGATCAATCTTACGTTCTTATGTCTGGTGGACTGAGCAACTTCATTGAAGATAACATTAAGGAAGGTAGCAACCATTGTTAATTCCTACCATTTTGTTTGGAGGTCATGCATCTTTTTTTTTTTTTTTTTTTTTTGCGGTACTGGGGATTGAACTCAGGACCCTGCACTTGCTAGGCAAGCGCTTATTCCACTGAGCTATATCCCCAGCCCTGTCATACATCATTTTTGTTGGTTTTGTGTTGTTTTTGATACAGGAAAATAAAACTCCCAATCTGAATGATATCAGACGAGTTTGTGTTCCCTAAAACTGAAGAATGAATTTTAGGAACAATGGAGGTTAAGAGCAGAATATTGAGAGAAAGAAAGCTTCTGTCCAAGAGAGGGACAGAAAGGGGGCCCGAGTGGGTTCCCCCCGACTCTGTCTTTTCTAGGGACTTTTATAGGGAAAAACCATGAGGTGAGGCAGGTCCAAGGTAGGGGAAATGGACAAAACTATGGTCCGCCAATAGGACTGCAAGGATAAATATTTAGTTAAGACTGAGTGGACTAGGATCAAATGGGAAAGTAGCGAGCTGGCATGAATACAGATCAGGGGCTTTTCCTGTGGGGGTTGGGCTAGTGACTCTTCCTGGCTTTTTAGAAAGTGGTTGTTACTTATTTAGAATATCAGTCCCTGACATTTACACCTAGGGAGGTAAGTGGGTGCATTTGTTTAGCCCCTTTTGTCTTTTTTTTTTCATTTTATGACACTTTTATTTTAAAAGTAAAAGAACAAAAATGTATTAACAAACAGACACAAAGTAGCACAAGAATAGTACAGTCAAAACTGAATTATAGAAAAGGTGACAGGGAATTAACAATGGTTGTTGTATTACATATTGATAACTTCGAAGAGTATACTCAGGAAAACAAATATAGACATGCAAAACTGATCAAACAAATAATCATTAACTATTCCTTACAATAAAGTGACCTAAGTCAGCAGTACAGCTATGTTAGATATGCTGCATATACATACATACATACATAATTAACCTTTCCTTCCTTTTCTTTTTTTATATAATTTTTTTAATTTTTTTAAAGTGTAAAAGAAAAAGAACAATATCAACAAAAAAGAGGAAAGCATTAACAAAGAGACACAAAGTAGCACAATAACAGTATAATCAAAATTGAATTATAGATAAAGCAACAGGAAACCAACAATAGTTGTTGCATTGCATATTGATAACTTTAAAGTGTATGCTCCGGAGAACACATATAGACATACAGGATGGATCAAACAACCCGTCGTCAGCTATTCCTTACCATAAAGTGACATAAGACAATAGTCTTAGCCACTTTTGTCTTAAGGTCTGGCCCACATAGTATCTTTCCTGTTGGCTCCTTTGAGGGCCTGGCCCTGTCTGACTGCCTATATTTCTATCTAACTCAGCTGCCTATAACATTTTGATTTGTCTTCATTGGTGTTTTGTTAGTTTTATAAAATTTTTAAAATTAAAAAAAGAAAACTGTAAGAATTGTTAAAAACCCCTCTATGAATTCTTTACATATCTTACAGGGTCCTACACAGAAAGACCTTAGGGGTAATCTTTTTAAAGTAAAGCCCAACCCTTGTGCCTGACTTTCTTAATTTCTTGTGAAAAATACAAACCAGTTTTCGCATATTTCGTGGGGCTCAGTGCCTGGAAGTACCTGTAGGTCAGGCAAGGAGGCTTGTTTTACTCTGGTTGTAACAGCAGTGAGACTGGCTGGTGTTGCCTGATCCTAGGACACATTTCTGTGCGAGTGGCAGGGCTTTTGGGAAAGTCAGGGGAGCTGCACCTGCACTCTGACTTTGAGAAAAGTTGGGGTGAGGTATTTGCTCAACTCCTGTCATATATCTGTTTATTTACTTAGCTGTTACTGACCTCTGGCTCTGCTGGGGCTTTCCCAAAATATAGTTACACAGATAATCCAGGGTTACCAAATTCACTCAAAACATTAGAGGATAAAAACTGCTAGGATCAAGTTTACATAAAACTTGCAAATAAAAGCCTTAAAGCCTTAAAGTTTGGCCACATAAAAATTATGTATCATTGAGCTTAATACACGTGTTTCTGCATGTTACCTTTTGGGTACGTGTATCTACGTGTTACCCTCCAAAAGTTCTACAAAATTGGTTCGTAGATAAGTGGGTACTCTTGTAATCAGCTCACATACCTTTTGCTCAGTGGCTTGCCAGTGAGATGATTTAGATTGGCTGGTGAAAAGTAAAGGTGCCCTTAAAGAAGTTAGTAACATGTTTTGTCTACCTTATTGACCAAGTGAGATGATATGTATCTTTGTTAAAGAATTCTCAAATGCAATGCAATGCCCATTGTTTTCTATGTATAATTTCAAAGGCTTTCTTTTGTTAGAAACCATATATATACATGTATATGTATAGATACACACACGCGTATACATACATCTTAAAAAGTTAACTGTGCTGTACTGTGGTTCTTGTGAATAATCTAAGGTAATTGTTAAAATGAGAAAATATAAATGGAATCTGTACTTATAAATATTCATAACATACCTGAGTCACCAGTTGTAAATTCAACTATTCTTGGCGTCTTAAAGTTTGTAAAAAGAGAATAAATTTTGGCCTATTGAGTGTGTTTTCATAAATTATATATATAACACATACAATAATGGTTTTGCATTTTATCAAGGTAATTTCTTCTGGTTTTTTTTTTTTTTTTGCTGTTAGGCTTTTAATTACTTAAGAAGTTCAGGTGTTTTTTTCCTTTTGTTTTCTGTTTTTGTTTTTGTTTTGTTTTGTGACATGGTCTCAGTATATAGTTCAGGCTGGACGTGAACTCACTTACGTAGCCAGGCTGGCCTCAATCTCACAGCAATCCTCTTGCCTCAGTCTCCTGAGGGCTGGGATTATGGGTGTGCACCACCACGCCTAGCAGAGTTTTTTGAATTTCTTTCTTTCGATTGGTACTTGTTTGTGGTACGTAATATCTCCGTTCACTGTGGGGAGTAGGTACATGTACATAAAAAATCTTAAGTCTTTTTACTTCCCCATTTAGCTCCCCTTTGCTTTCCTCCCTTGTCATTTACCAGAGATCTTAGCTCCCTATTTTCTCTTACATATCAGTTCTTCTGCTTTTTAAATTATTTATACTTTTCATAAATTATATGTTATATCTTATGTGTCATATCTTACGTTATATCTTATGTGTCTGATTTTTATTTCACTTAACATTATGACCCTAAAATGCATCCTTTTCCTGTGTGTGACTCAAATTCATCCTTCTTTGTGGCAGAGTAGTACTCCATTCCATATAAATGCCACATTTTTATTTATTTATTATAATCAGTGATCTCAGCACTGACACTTCTGAGTGTGTGCTGCACCAGACCTCAGTGCTACTATAAACATAGGTGAGCATGTATCACCATAGTAGATGTCTTAAATTCCCCTGGGAAGATACCTAGGAGGGAAATAGCTAGGTTAAATGGAATTTCTAGCTGTAGTTCTATGAGAAATCTCCATACTGATTTTCATAATGGTTGTAGTAGTTTAACCTCCCACTGACAATGGCGAAAGGTGCCTTTAGCCCTGCAGCTTCGCCGGCACTAGCTATGGTTTGATTTCTTGAAGGCAGCTATTCTTTCTGGAGTAAGATGGAATCTCAGGGCATTTCAATTTGCATTTCTTTAAAGGCCAGTGATCTGAACCTTTTTGTGTATTCATTAGCCATTCCTACTTTCACTTCTTAGAAGTGTCTATTAATTTAAATAGCCCATTTCTTGATTGGGTCTTTTGTTTTTGAGAGGTCTGACTTTAATTGTTTTTATGTATTTTAGGTTTTGGTCTTAAGTCAGAGGAGGAGCTGGTAAAATTCTCGGTTTTCCATTAGTCAGGGTTTCTCTTCACTCTGTTGGTTATTTCCTTGTGTGTACACAAGATTTTTAATTTGATGTGATCCCATTAGTTGACTCTTCATGCTATTTCTTGTGGATCTGTTGAGGATCTGTTCAGAGAATCCTTATCCATGTTGCTCTAACTGGGAAACTTTCTGCTCTGATTCCTGTAAACAGTTTTTCTATTCCAGGAATGTTCTTTTTTTTATTATTTTCTAACTCTAGTTTTCCTTAGATTCATCTTCTTTGTGACATCTAGTAGTGGGTTGGTCAATTTTCCTTGATCTCTTATCATCTTTGAGGTATTTCTGGGTGTGTTTCTGTGTGTCCTTTCTATCCTCCAGATCTGACCTTCTCTCCTAACATCTGTCACTTCTGCCGCTCAAATATCAATTGCATTCTTTATCTCTGGTTTCTATTTGGTACCTGCCCACTCCTGGCACCAAAATCTGTATCAGTCAGGGTTTACTAGAGAAACATATATAACACAAGATATACAAATGTACAAGAAATTACAAGTTCGGCTTACAATGGTCAACCACAGAGTTGGGTGTGGAAGTGTGCAGAGGGTGTCTGCATGCTGAAGATTGAAAAGCCCAGCCTCCGTTCTGGAACTCACTGCAGCGTCCGTGCAAGGCTGTGTCAACAGGTGGATGGGTCTGGGACAGAATGATAAAGAATCTGTGATGAAGGTCGGAAAGCCAACACCAGAAGGCTGAAGAGTCCCAGGTAGAAGCTGAACAGTCTGCACCAGAGCCAGGAGATAACCAAGCTGAAGGCAAAGACTGGAGCGCCTCTGAAGAACCAGCAGCCGGTCCTCTTTAATTTTTTTTTTTATGTCGCCTACCCACTCTGGGGCAGGCTACATAAAGGAACGCCCTGCACGCCCTCCTCTTCCAGGGGCTCAGGATGAATGCAAAGTAAGCACCCTGGCTCCCTGCCGAGTCACACAGCTAACCTTATAACTTCTCAAATTGACACAATAAACAACATTCCAGAAGGATAAAGGCATATCCTTTCTACCCCAAGATGCAGAACTGCTGAGTCACTCGGCCAAACCTCTAGACTCCCCAAGTTGACACAATATATCAACCACAAGAGTACCTTTTTATGGACTGTTTCTTTGGTAAATTTGTCAATTATATTTTGACTGGCTTTGGTTAGTTCTTCTAATTTTTTTTACCCATCTCTTCTTTACATGTATTGATGTTTGCTTCTTAATTCCACTATCTGTTTCATTATGTCATCTTCAGGCTAGAGAGGTTCCTCTCCTTCCTCTTTGGTAATTTTGTGCAATTCAGCCATTAGGTGCTCGGTTTCCTCTCTGAAGGTGCCCCCCGGATCTGTTTTGGAGGATTTGGGAGATTTTGGAAGCATTTTGCTTCCTGGTTCTTTCATGATTCTGTTTCCATGTGTATGTGTGTGTACCCGTGCGTCATGGGTGTATGTGTGTGCATGCGTGCTTGTCTGCTGTTGCTTAAGGTAAAATTGAGTGAAGTGACTTTATTGTTTGTATGAAGATCAGGTTAGTTAGAGTCTTTTATACAGTGGTGTGATCTCAGCTTTATTTGTCTACTATTTCAACGCTATTCTGCTTCATTGGTTTGACCCAGTCACTGTGTGATAAAGAGAACCTCTACTGGTTATAACACCATCAACAGATCCAGCCATGCACCAATAATGCACATTAAGCTTTGCTTTGAGAATTTGACCCCTCTATCAACACCCTTCACAGACTACAGTACAGGGCTGTTTGCAGTTGGTCTGGGATGTGGAGGGTGGGGTGAAGAAAGAGGAAGTGGGAAAGGAAGGGAATAAATCAAGAAGAAGAGAGGGTGGTAAGAAAAATATCAGTACGTGAAAAGTAGACAGGCGGTTGCACCTTACTGAAATCATTTT
Source organism: Dinomys branickii (assembly GCA_004027595.1). Taxonomy (NCBI): domain Eukaryota; kingdom Metazoa; phylum Chordata; class Mammalia; order Rodentia; family Dinomyidae; genus Dinomys; species Dinomys branickii. Next base: position 39,334 of record PVLD010017629.1, read on the forward strand.
TATAACTTGACTAAAGAGCTGATATTGGGGGGGTTTTAAAGAATATTTACGGAGGTGACAGGAAGGATGCACAGGGAGGGAAGTGTTATTAGAAATTGAGGGAGGCTCTGAGATTGTCGGGACCTGCTCATACACCTGCAGTTAGTTTGTTTGGGTTCACTAAGCACAAATTTGGTAAGGATTATCCTGAGAGGCCCTTGGATTTTTGTTATTCTTTCATACATGAATTCCACCAAAAATGTATACATCAGGAAAAGAAAGGCTTGTATAAATATTTTAATACTAAATTTATTGAGAAGTCATGAGATTAATACAAGTCACACAAGTTACCTTTGGCTTGTACAATTAGAAGAGGTACTCACAGTGGTGGCCATTAGCTTTCAGATATTAATATGGAGAACTTTTGGAGTGTGTACACATTTTTTGGTTCTCTCTCTCTCTCGCTTTCTCTCTGTCTCTGTCTCTCTATATGTCTGTGTGTGTGTGTGTGTGTGTGTGTGTGTGTGTGTGTACTGATTTATATGTCATATGAAAGATAGAGAGAGGGAAGATAACGCCACAGGAAAATGAGAAGAAAAAATAGTGAGAAAAGAAGTACAAAATTCACGGGAAGAAAGACTAAGAGAAAGAGAGATCAGAACAAAGGAGAAAACCTTAAACAATAAAATAAGGTAAAATTAAAAGCAATACAAATAAAGAAGCAAAACTCAAAAAAAAAAAAAAAAAACCTAAAATGTCCCCAAACAAATAGTAAAGGAAACAAAGAAACCTGCGCACGATGGGCACAGCACTGACCCAGTGTCCACACAGCTCCCCGACACGGGAGGAAGCTTCACGGTGAGGAGCCAGCCAGCTCCCCCGCTGGGCCCCACTCAGTTGCCTGCCTGAGGGAGTGAGAGCTGAGATCCATCAGGACCCACCTTCTGTCTTCAAGCTGCGCCCCAGGCGTGGCCTCTGTCACCGTCCCATGATCTGACTGTCTTAAATGATTTGAGAAGAATCCGAAGTGCTACAGTTTGAATGACACACAGTTCTCTGCCAACTTCCACCAGGAAAATCCCTCCCCTGCCGGGCAAATCTCGAGGCTGCGCCTGCGTCTTCCCCCTGCAGGCTTTCCCTGCCTGGTCTCTCACCGGAAGCCGACTGTCCGAGGCGTTGCTGTCTGTCTTTCTGCTGCGGTCCTCTCTGCCTCTGTCTCTAGAGCTCTGTGCTCTCCAACTCACCCGCAGAGCTTGGTGCAGCGCCCATCCTCAGCAAAGACCTCCTTAGCCAGCACGCGGTGGTGGGTGGCTGGCAAGACCTCAGAACGTCTTAGGTCTGTCTGCGTTTGACACAGCAGTGGGAGAGCACCTGCCCAAATCTGACTCCTCCTTGTCTCTTCAGGGAGAGATCTGCGGCTTTTCTCTGCCAAAAGCCCTGCTCTCCTCAGAGCTCACAGTGTGAGCTGCTCTCTGCTTGGTGTGCGTGGGTGGAGTGCCCAGGTTTCCACCAGCCTTTTGCCCACTGCAGCCGCGGGAGCCGTCTGACCTGGGTGCTGGCCCCCTCCCTTCTCGCTTGCATGTCCCCCACTCACTGTCCTGAGAGATTCACTTTCTGACCCAAGCACTTGGTGCCGTCTTGAGTCTCCCTGCCCCCTACAGTCTCCAGCAAGAGGATTGCTGGGACTTCCTGCACGGGAGCCTGCCAGGAGGCATGGGGATTCACTGAATGTTCCAGAAACACAGCACTCTCCCTGTATGTGGGAGAATGAAAAACAGACAATTAAAACATATGAACCCTATCAACATGCAAAAATATTCATGAAGTAAAATGAAAAAAGTATAGAATTCTCTCAGGTAGTTCTACCAATATGTGAACTTTGAATTTGCACCTAAATGAAGCTGGGGCTAGAGGATGGTGAAAACAGAGGAAGCCTAGCTCCTGGGACTGGGCGTGCAGGTGCGGGAAGCTCTAACAGCAGGTCCAGGGGGGTCAGCTGCGTGAAGTGTGGTCAGCACTTGGGAGGCTGAGGTGGGAGGGTCACTGTGAGTTCAAGGCCAGCGTGGGTTACACAGTGAGTTCAAGGCCAGCGTGGGTTACACAGTGAGTTCAAGGCCAGCGTGGGTTAC
>PVLD010017630.1:0-41324 GCA_004027595.1 Dinomys branickii
AATTTGCATGTCTGTATATGGGTCCATACATCTACAATTCGAAGATATCAATGGATAAAGCAACAACTACTGTTGAGACCATATCACCTTGTCTATAGATTAGTTGTGATTGTACTATTTTCTATGATAATGGGTGTCTGTTTGTCAATATGTTTTTGTACTTTTATGTTTCTAAAAAAAAAAAAAAAAAAAAAAAAAAGAAAGTATGGCCAAAGGCTTTATCTGCCTCTAAGAGGCCAGCTGTACATAGGAGAGAGCCAGTCCTGGGAAGGCCATGAACCAGAGACAGGCACAGTCCAACACGGGCCAGACGAGAGTGTGTGTGTCCTGCAGAGCCTTATGAAGTGCAGCAGTCAGAGAGCATGGAACTCACCCTCGCCCCAGTGCCCACCAGCACCTCTTTGCCACTGCATGGAAGGGAGCAGGCCCTGAGCATGCAGGTGGACCCCACACTAACTAAGCAACAGTGGAATTCTGAGATCCCATATTTTGACATCCCTTATGTCCTAGGCACTTGATAGTCAAATGAGATGGTTATGGTGTCCTGAGAGTCACAGCCACTTTACCATGAGACAGAGGCCTCCAAAGTTAAAGTTTTAAGTTCTGGAGACAGAATTCTTCTTGTCACTTTTAAATAAAAGTCCTCCCTTTAAAAATATGATCTCAGTGTCTAATTTTCCAGGGCATTGTATAATATGCACATGCGTATCTGGGTCCCAGAAAAGGTCTGAACTTCTGGGAAGGCATTTTGATAGTTTATTTCAAAATAAAACAAAACAAAAAAATTGCACTGGGGTGCAGCTCAGTGCATGCTTAGCAGATGTGAAGGCCTGGATTCAATGTCCACCAATAAATAAATGTTATTACTTTTAGCCTGGTGTTTTATTTCCTAGCACTTTCCTCTGAGAAATAATTTCCCGTGCAGATTAAAAGGAAAGTACAGGCATTTTCAACATTATGACACTTACGATAATGAAAAAAATTGAAAACGCTCTGCCAGTCAACATGCATGTGGTTAAATAAACCGTTGTAGCTCCACCCTACAGACTATTAAGCAGCATGGTTTTAAAGATGTTTAGGTCTGTATTGTTAAGGTGGAAAAAAATCAAGATATAAAATTTAAACATCAAGGTACAGAGGAATACATATAGTATGATTCCACTTGATGAATACATGGATACACCCTCCACAAACACATACGTAACAATTCCATTTGTCTGTATAAACATCTTTGTTAAGAAAATGTAAGAAATAAAGATCTAGGATGATAGGCAGCGTGGCACATAGCAGAGGGCAACAGTTCATGGCGGAAAACAGCAAAAGCAACGAGAGCAAAAGGGAGGAGGGGTGGCAAGCAACCTCTTTCCCTCCCTTACACTATGCAAAATACTCGCTCCATGGCGGGTGTAGCACTCACACCATAATTCCAGCATTGGACCATGGATCAACAATGAACTCTAGAAGCCCACTTCATGACTGCATGAGGCTTTGGGGGGACATCCAGACAGAAATTGTAACATTCACCAAGTTTGAAAACAATAGCTACTACCTCGGAGCCAGGAACTGCAATAGGGATATTCAAAGTTAAGGCGGATATTTGTCAATTTATGGGTAGCATTTAAACTTTTACAGCAAGAATATATTCATATATTACTTGCGTAATTCAGTTTTAAAATCGCCCCTTGAAGCAGTCCAGGTGCCACAGGAAAAGATGGTACAAATTAGAATAATTTGAGATGTGTTTAATGAAGGAATATGAGAAAAATTATGGGAAGGATTCCAGAGAACTGCTTAGAGAGCTGTGTACCTATGGTGGATTGATAACTGATGGTCAACTTGTAATACCCCACTGAATTGAACCAATGTGGTGCTGGGTGTGAGAGGCCCACCTGAGGATTATTGCGGGCAGCATAAGAGGAAAAACTGAAGAAGGAGAGAGGCTGTTAGGAGCTGGTAGAAGCTGTTGGGAAGCTATTAGGGAGCTGCTAGTTCTCTTGGAATATTTTGCTGAAGGACCTTATCATGCATGCTCTCCTGATAAACTTGGCTGTTCTCACTGGAATGGAAGAGGAGCTTGGGACCTCACTGTCACTGAGAATGGCTATGGCTCACTTTGGGGGAGCTCTGGTCCTCTCTTTGAGCGTCACTTCCTGGCTCTGGAGGGGAGGATGGTGCACTGCTCAGTCTCCTGAAGCTTGGTGCATTGGCTTTCCTAATGGGAACTTGACTTTCCTCATAATCGGAGGACCTTGGGACCTCACTGTTGCTGAGGATGGCTGTGGAACTTTTTAAGGGAGCTCTGGTTCTCACTTTGAGCATTGCTTCTTGGCTCCAGTTCAGATCCCTCAGTCCATTAGCACAGGTCCTTCATCCCACTGGCATAGACTTTCTAGCTTCCACCACTGACCTTTGGGCCTTCCTAGTGCAGATTCATGAAACAGGCCTGCATGAGACATTGTCGTGGGCTCTCGGCCTCCAGTTGGACTTGTGGGGGGTATGGTTATGGGGTCTAGGTCTTCAGCTGGACTCATGTAGGACATTGTTGAGGGATCCAGGCCCTCGGCTGGATTCTTTGGGCTTTGGTGTATGGACAGATTTCCTGTACTCTCTTTTTGTGTATGATCCTTTGGGTGACTATTATAAATAATCTTATAAAATATAAGATTATATATCCTGTTTTATGTTGTTCCCCTTGCAAAACCCCAAACTAAAACAGTACTCCCAGGGTGGATAATGGAGGAGGTCAGCAATGCCCACAGCAGAGATGCGGGTGCGGAGCCTGGACTCTGGAGCCAGAATACCTAGGTACAACAAGGTACTACTTGCCTACTTCCAGCAGTGTGGCATTGGACAAGTCGTGTAGCCTGTACTTCTGTTTTCATAGCTGTAAAATGCAGACAATAACAGAGCCCACCTCACTGTGTTGTTGCGAGGACCAAAGGAATTACCCTACATGATCCATTCAGAACAGGGTCTGACGCACACGCTGGATTACTGCAACAATGACAGTAGCTTTCTGCAGACAGGTCTCTGACCCATGAAACTCACTTGATTTCTCCTCTTCGGATGGGGTCATTCTGTCGCAAAAGGACCTAATACAGAGCCTTGAGTGTAGCAAGTGCTCAGTAAATACTCACAGAATTAAGCAGAGAACCGAAAGCTTGTTAAGGGAAGGGAGGTCAGAGATGATGAGACTTTCCCCACCTCCCTCCTTCCTTTTCCTTCCCGTTCCTTTACTTTGCTCCCTCCCAGCACAGATTCCTTGCTCCAGAAAGATTCCCAGGGGAGCTAAGTCTCTGCCTACAGATTCAAGGACAGGTGGAGGAGATGCAGACACAGGTGGGCAGCTGCCCAGGGCCACGGTGCACGGGACTGAGCCTGCTGTGCAGTTCCCTCTTTGGTTGGCTTTTCTCTCCTAGCAACCACTGGGGGTTTGAGGCTTTGCCCAGTTCTTGGATTTCTCTCCACCCTCAGCAAAAACCCTTTCTATTGCTGAGATGTGCCTGGTGCTGCTCAGCCTCTGTTTGCAGGCTGCCAGCTGTGCCATGGCTTGGCCCATGGCTTTCTGGTCCATTATAGCTCCTTGCTGTTAAGTAGCCATCCCAGCCCATGTCCTTGGGAGGCTGTCTCTGCCATCCAGTCCTCAGTGCCACCTGTTGTGCCTGGGAGCTGTATGGGAAGGGGATGACAACTAGTGGACGGAGTGGGAGGAAACAAGGATATGGACAGGTTTGCTGTGGGGGCCTGAAAGACTGTCCTGGGGATGTGGACCTAGGGCAGAGTTTCTTGAAGTGGGTACTCCTGACCTTCTGGGCTGGATACTTCTTTGTTGTAGGGCCCGTCCTGTGCACTGTAGCACTCTTAGCAGCATCCCTGGTCTCTACCCCCTGGATTCCAGGAACGGCCTCCCAGTTGTGCCAAGAAAGTCTCCAGACATTGTTAAGTGTTCCCTGGCTGCAAACTGTGCAAAAGCACAGGTACAGGAAGGCCGTGGGGACAGAGGTGGCAAGGTTCTGCAGAGGAAATGCTCCGCTTTTCAGAGGAGTTCCAGGAGGTCAGAGGATCTGCTTTGGCTCCCGGCACGGTGAGTATCTCAGCCAAGATGGAGCAGGGGTCTGTGTCTCCAGTTGGCCCATGTTCACTGGGGCCCAATCAGAAGCTCTGGCAGCGGTTAGGCCTCATGGCTCTGGCTTCCCGTGAACTTCAAGGCATTTCCTTGTGGAGAGGGACTGCAGTGACGGGTGAGGGGTACAGGAGGCAGAACTGACCTGGGGAGTTGGGCCCTTGGCCACCAGATGTTGCAGAGGATAGATGGGAAAGACAGTGTCACTGAGAAGCCAGGCTGCACTGGCAGGGGGCAGGGAGGTGCCTAGCGTACTGAGAATGCCAAGCTCCAAGGGCACTGTGGAGGGTTCTAGACAGACCAGTGACTTACCATTCTCTCTCTGAGATGCAGCTATGGGCTGAATGTTTGTTTCCCCAAAGTGTGCCTGTCAAGATCCCAAGGCTTAAGGTAATGGTATTAGGAGTTGGGATTTTTAGGAGGTGATGAGAGCATGCATATAGGGGTCTCATAAATGGGACTGCTCCCTTACAAAAGAGATCTCAGAGATGTCCTTTACCTTTTTCACTGTGAGGGACTCAGGGCCAGGCAGCCCTGGGTAAGTCAGGAGGGGCCAACCTAAGCGCTGTGTGGCTGGCCCCTCAGTCCTAGTCTTCCCAGCCTCCAGAACTGTAGAAAGGTCTGTTGTTTAAGCCTCCAGTTTACGACATTTTGTCATAGTATCCTGGACAGAGACAGATGGCTATGAGACACATGGGTTGTAGGGGTATTGGTTTTTGAGGGGCAGGGAGACCAGGAGGAGATGCTGCCCAGGCAGGGGAGAGCTGTGCTCCCTTGTGTGGTGACTTCTCAGGTGTGAGTTCCTCCTTGGGAAGCCTTGAGGCTTGGGGCTGAGGAGCTCTACTCAGGACTGAGTTTAAATCCTGCCTCTGTTGTCCTTCACCTGTGTGAGCTCAGGCTGGATGTTCATTTTCTGCACCTCTACTAAGCAGATTTGGAATCAATCATAAAAAGGAAGCTGGATAAGGCCTGCATCCATGTTAACAGGGAAGAAGCTGAGAGGTCTGTGAAGGAGGCCTGGGAGGGAGGCTGCCACAAAAGCAGGCCTAGGACGTGGTGGTGCAGATGTTCCAGGCAGGCAGCCCAGCCAGGGAAAGGTGGGGCGGAGAAGCGTGTGATGTGTGTGCTTGCACACGTATGTGTTTGCACTCGTGTGCACACATGGGAAAGGTGGTGTGTAGAGTGGGCACTCAGTTTGGAGAAAAGAAGAGAGACAGAGTTAGGCTTGTCCCATGGCCTCATGACCTCCTCCTCTTTTGCTGGGCTTTGGGCTGTCCTGGCAGGAAAGTGAGGTTTTGCGGAAGCTCTGGGTGGTCCTCAGGGATGTGTCTCACTGTCACTTTCATAGGGCAGGGTGGGATCAAGGCAAACCTCTATATTGGGCTCTTCCAAAGATTCAAAAGAGTGAAAATCTAATGTAAGTATGTATGTGAAAATCTAATTTTAAAAGTGAATCCCCAAAATTAAAAATGAAACACACAAGGGCTGGGAGTATAGCTCAGTGGCAAAGCACTTACTTAGCATGCACAAAGCCCTGGGTTCCATTCCCAGTACTCCCTGCCTCCAACTCTTTCATTTTGTCTGGCCTAGTGGTACACACCTGTAATCTCAAGCATTCTGGGAGAGTGAGGCAGGAAGACTGCCAGTTGACCCCAGCCTAGGCAACTTAATAAGACTATGTCTCAAAAATAATAAAGTGGTTTAGAGTGTAGCTCAGTGTGAAGGCCCTGGATTCAATCCCCACTACCACAAAAACCAACCAAACAAACAAACAAACAAGCAAACAAGACAAAGACCACACATTTGCAGAATGGCTCTGGTCCACGGGCTCATCTCTGTCAATTTGTGATCCTTAGTCTGAAAAGACAGGGCAGGTCATGGACAAGACAGCCAACTTGCAGGGCAGGCTGAAAGGCTTCCCTGGAGTAGTATTTTTCTGGGTACACCTCAGTGGCTGATACGTGTCCTGAAAATAGGTCACTAAGATGGCCTGGAGCACTGGGACCTGCCCTGGCATGATTAGCTCTGGTTTCAGCAGGCAGGCTCGCAGTGAGTAGGTGGGACCAGCACACCCAGGTCCAAAGGGCTGAGCTGTGGACAAATCCCATGGGTGGCAAGGTTCCTTCTAAGCACACAGTCCCACACTCCTCACTGTCCTTCCTTCGGCTGCTGGTGGACCGGGGGCTCTACCACCCTGATCAACTGGCCAGTGCTGTGCTCAGTCCCAGCAGGCTGGCTGCGCCTTCCGGGAACTTTCCACCACAGACCCCAGAGGGCAGTGTTCAACTCAGCCGAGTGGCTTTGCGGACCATTGTGTCCAGCTTCCATCCGGAAAATTATGTTCACTCCGTGTGCTTAGGTGCTGGAGCCCCAGGATTAGTTCACTTCCTGCTCTGTGCCTGTTGGAAGGAGGCCCTGTGAGGATATATCTGAGGACCCAGACCTGAGGAGAAGTTTCCCAGCCACACTCATCACTGGGGCCTTCCTATGATGTGCGCCTTCCTATGACTTGCGCCTTCCTGTGATATGCATCTTCCTATGACTTGTGCCTATTGCTCGTTCCCCACCACTGGGTCAGAATTTGGGGGGACCAGTGAATGCTTCTTCCTTCAGAGCTTTCTGCTTCCATCTTAGTGAATCTAGCACTTCTGCAGGCATCTGGAAAAAAAAATCAGCAATTTAAGAATTTATAAAGAAGTGAGTTTTTAAAAAAAAAGGAGATTGGGTGTGTCCCCTCTGTGATGGGGTGAGCCAGACCTGCACAAACTTACATGTTTTGGAAAGCACATGCAGAAAGCTAAGTCCACACAGGATGGATGGAAGTCTCATTAATGTGAGAGGAAATTGAGACCAGATATTAGAAGAATGTAGGGTGGTTTTTATATGTGGGATAGAAAATCATCAGGGCTGACATTCATAACTCCCTGTGTGCCGTATGTCCTGTGAATTATGAGCTGGCTGGTGACCGAATCCTTGCACCTCCTCTAGGGCTCTCCCGCACAGCCCACTCTCCTTCAAGGCTGAAATTGTGTCTGCACTCCTACCGCCAACCTCCATTATCAGAGGTTTATAACTTGGTCATAAAAACTGGCTTCACAGCTGGCACTTGGTATCTGAGGCCCAAGTCCAATGATGCCCATCCTATGTCCATCTGGGGACTTCAAAAGTACTTTTATTGGGCTGAAAAGACAGTACATATTTTCTGAGGGTCCGGAGAGGGGCACGTGCTTGAGTGTAAGAATGTGTGAGTGTGTATGCAAGGTCTGGGAGTGTGTGCATGACTGTGTACGTGTGTGGCCATTTGTGCAAGTGTCCACTTAAGAAAACTTAAAAGTGAATTCTAAAAATTAAAAATGAAACACAAGGGCTGGGTGCATAGCTCATGGATACATGAGCATTCATGTGGGCATATGTGTGTGAGTGTGGGAATACTGTATATGTGTACAGGAATGAATGTGTGCAGGTTTTCACACATGCATAAATATGAGCTATGTGAGTACATGCATGAGTGTGCGTATGTGTGTGAGAACCCTTGTACATATGGGTTGTCTTGTGTGTGAGCATGCGTATGAGAAGGTGTGTGTGCCTGTGCTCATGCATGTTGGTAGTGTTGTGGAACAGGGAAGACTTTTAATGTTTCCATGGTTGTTTCAGTTAAAAGGCAAAGCACCAGTTCAGGCTCTGGCTCTGTTTGGAAAGAGGAGGTCCCAGACTGTGGGGGTTTCTGACTGGAGAGTATGGGAGCAGAGGAGCTGGATAATAATAACTCATATGCTGAATGCTTGCCATATGCTAGGCAGTGTACTAAGCATGCAAAAGGCCCCGCTTCATCCTGTCCTGTGGACTCTGCGGGGGAAGATCTTATCTGACATTGCAGGGAGGAGATGAAGATTTAGAGAAGTCAAGTCACTCACCTGTGTCTGCACAGTAGTACTGGGGGCCTCCGGGGCAGCAGGGCGGTGAACATCTCTTGCAGCCCTTGGATTTGAAGGCACCTGGGGAGCATCCGGTGCTCTATGGCCACCTGTCAGAGGTTTTTTAGTGGGACGGGCACGTGGCCACCAGCAGTGCTGGTGAGCGAAGCGGGAGCGACCCTGGAGGTTCTCTGGCTCAGCAGAGCCCTGTGTAAACAAGCTTAGACACGCCATCTGGGGTCCCTGAGCACCAGGGAAGGCTGGACCGTGCTGAGGTTGCCTTGGGGCTCTGTTTTCCCTGTTCCTCCTACCTCTCCCTCGTCTTCACTTCACGGGCCTGTCCTCTAGAATTCCCGCAGTGGGGGGATGAATGGTCTCTGTTTCCCAGTTCTGTTGGGAAAAGATTCTGGGAAGGAGCTTAATGGTTTGGCTCAGGTCATAGGACTTTAAGGGGTGATGATGGGAAGTTTCTTAGCGAACCCCTGTTTTGGAGAGGGAGGTTGCCTCTCGCCTGAGGGAGGGAGTAGGACAGATCAGTGATAAATGTCTCCTAGCCAAGCATGTTCTTTTAGCATGCACAGAGGTCCACAGCCTGCGTATGTAACCACAGGCACACGTGGTCATAGCTGCAGACTCCTGGCTGTGTCTGTGCTGAGTAGAACGTGGGCTCAGCCTGGTTTTCCACCAGCAAACACAGGAAGGGAGGAGGACTCGTGTGGAAGGTGCTGGGAAGAAAAGCTTCCGGAGTGAAAGGACTGGACATTATGCATGGAAAAAGAAGTGAGGCCTGGATTTCGAGCCCTGGGCACGATGAGCTCCAGGCAATGGGCTGCCACCAGCAGGCTGTGGTGGCACTGTGTGGTACGTGGCAATGCAGTCTCTTCTGGGAACATGCTGGAAAGACTATCAGATTCTTTCCCAAGGACTTGGCCTCTGGTGACAGAGGTGTGGCCACATGGGTCACATCTTTGCCACGTTCATATCCCACAGGAGGTTAGGGAGCCCAGAGAGGGTGAGGTTGGGCTAAGGTCACACAGTAGTAAGGGCCCCAAAGGTCTGAGAAGAAGATATTCTCACCCCAGCCTACCCCCTGCCCTCAGTAGTGACTTAAACTTTGCTTAGTCTAGGACTCCTCAAGGAAGACTCCAGGCTTTGCTTAGCACCTGCTCTGCTGCCTGGCAGGGAAGGACAGAGATGTCACAGTCAGATGCCATTGGCTCCTGCAGAGGCAGATGGGGCCCTGCTTCCTGTCTCCTCCTTTATTGGCTCCTGATGGCTGAGGCTTGTACAATTAAAGTTCAGGGAAAGCTGCTTACTGGGGAGCAACACAGTGAGAAGAACCTGAGAAGTCCCGAAAATCTAAAATTTAGGCCAGGAGGTCAGGCGTGCAGCCTGCTCCATGTGGATCTCCGCGGCGGGAGCTGGCAGGCCCTATGGGAGATGGGAGCACACGTGTGCGGGAGCGTGCCAGGATAAAGGGCGATTTGTTGGATTAGAACCAGAAATACCAAATGTAAGCTTATAGGGGCTTATCTACCTTTTAATGTAATTGTGAGGCAAAAAATTTAATGGTCACTGTGTGCAGGCTGAGCCAAGAGTGAAAATCTAATCAAAGGCAAATGTCTGCACCCTCTACACTGTTGCCTTCCTGTAACAGTGGCCCAAACATCCATCTAGGGTTGCATCCTGAGGCGAAATCTGGAAAACCTGCTAGCCAGGCACATCTTCATTCAACAAGTCCCTGCTGAACTCCTACTGTGTATGAGGCACAGTGCTGGAGGGAGCCCTGTGGAGGGCACTCTTCCGCACCATCATTAACACCTCCCACACCCTGCAGGGAGCTCACGCTGGGGGAGGGCCAGCGTCTCTGGTGCTGCCTCTTCCATGTTAGTGTGTTATTGTATGGGAGCCTTTTGTCCCTTTTCTTTGGAAATCTTGCTCTCTGTAGAGGAGAGAAATCAGGAAAAGCTGTGGGGTCTGGAAAGTGACATGAAGAGAAAGGATGCTCAAGGGGTCTTCAGAGGGGATGGCCTCTGTCAGAAGATGGTCTGGGTGCAGCTTGAAGTCACCTTCACCTACACAAGTGGTTTACTGACAAGTGTTAGGCCTGATGCAGGTGTTTCATAGTTCTGTACAGCCAATAACCTGCATCTGGGGGAGTCTCACCATCTTGCAGAGGAGATCTTAAAGTCCATGGACAGTTTAATAACCGGATCAATTAAATATCTCAGGTGAAACACAACCAAGTGGTGGGGACACTGGTATCTGGCCTGTGGAGGAGGGTTCTGGCAGTTCCCTTTCCTTAGTGGGCTCCTTAGTGGGCTGGAGCCGCTCACTCCCTGGATTTTTTGGGGGTAATGTTGATGCCTATCTTCAAGGCTTAGGACCAAGATCAAGAACTCTGAAGACAGAGTACCCCATTCACTTCCCAGGTGCCCCTGGGAGACCACTGCTGGCGTCATCTGGCTCTACGAAAGGAATTATCTAGCCTGGCTGTAAGGCCATTACCCCAAGTGCTTCTTAAGGGACATCACTAATCCTTTCATCCTTGTCTGCCAAGGATGGCTCAGATCACCTGCCATAGCTCCACTACAATGCTCCAGGGAGTGGAGTGGAGGGCCTAGCATGGCTCACTGTGCAGGTCTCAGTCAGGACTAACCAGGCCTTTTCTCGAGAAGGAAGGAGATGGGGCCAGCAAGAAGGCTGTGATAGGAAGGGAAGCTCTGTCCAGGGAAAACAGTAGAGGTCAGCCCAGGGCTGGGTCAGCCTCGGCCCACCCTGGTCTCTGGAGTTCCAGGATGGCCTCCCTGTGTTCCCATGGGGTGTCTTTCTGTCCTGTGCTAGGGGGTTCTCTGCTGGCTCTTTCCTGTCCTGGGCAGCCTGATCACAGCCTGCTTGCTGATCCAAGTTCCATGTCTGCTCCTGGTGTATAGCATTGCCCAGTAAAGATGTGGCTTTTGTCCTTTGGAAGTGCATTGGGTAATACATATTTTTTTTGGAGGAGTGCTGGTCCTGAGTGCTGGTCTTCAGGGTACCTGAAAGGTACCCTGAGGTGGAAAGGGAGTTTCACATTTTGAGAGGTTTAAGGTAACCTGCTTACCATATATACTTTATTGAATTGTGTTTCACCAAACATATAGATGCTGTAAGTCCCAATACCTGTGAGATCACTTTTGGAAAGAGTCTTTGTCATTAAGCTAAAGATTGCTAGATGAGATCATCCTGGATTTAGGGCTCACTGTAACTCCAGTTTTTGATACAATATGAGAAAGGAGAGGGAAATTTGACTCAGGTAGGGAAGATGACCAGTTGAAGATGCAGGTAGAACTAGGGGTGATACAGCCCCAAGCCCAGGACTGTCCAGATCCTCAGAAGCACAAAGAGCAGGAAGGGCCCTCCTTGACAGATCCGGAAAGATTGCAATCTGGAAAACACTTTGATTTTGGACTTCTGACCTCCAGAACTGTGAAGATAAATTTCCGTTATTTCAAGCAAGCCAGAGTATGTTACTTTGCTGCAGCAGCCCCAGGAAACTGATTCACTGTGTGTTCTCTTTGCAGATTTAAAGCTTTAAATGTACTGAAGGTCCTGACAAGTTCCACCAAAGGGGCGGAAGTATTTAACTCAAGTGTCTGAGACTGATGTCCTCTCAGAAAGCAGAGCCTAATTGTGTGCAGGTGATTCACTTTGGAGACGCAGTCCCAGTGAAACTGCTGTGGGCATCCGTGTCTTTCCTTTCTGCAGATCCTCTGAAGCTCCATGTAGAACACACTTCAGAATTGTCTGCCTGAGACAGAAGAGGGAAGAATTTATCTGCTCAGGTTCATCGCCCAGCAGTCAGGAAGTGCTATGGGTGTTAACTCTCCTGGAATCCTAAGTGTGGATGTGCACAAGAATGGCTGGGAGGCTTCCTGGGCAGAAGCAGAGAGCTCCAGAGCAGAGGCAAGTGACTGGAGGGTGTAGAGGGAGATGGGCACTGCCGGAAGCTGGTTTCTTTTGAAACGCCTGGAGCCAAGAGGCCAGCTGAGATATGCACTGGGTGGTGACCATCACACCAGGGTTGCCCCTGCTTTGCGAAACCTGTAAGTTGTTCTTGTTAGTGTAAACTGAAATCCTGAAGCCTGTGGGTCAATAGAATGTTTCCCTGGCCCCTCAAGGAATCTACATGAAATTGCAAACAGGAACTTTATTTGTGGCCTCTGGAACACCTCCTTTCACTCACTGGTTCACTCGGGAATTTGTTAATTTAGCAAAACTTCTAATAGTTTGTGTGAGCCAAGCTCCAGAGCAGCACTGCAGGATGGAGGGAAACAGGACTTTTCTTCATCCTAGTTCTAGAGAGGCTCATGATCTGGGGCAGGGCTCAGGAATAGGTTTTCTTCTAAGGACTAGACAGTATTTCTGGCACTGTGGTTCATAATCTTTGTCAGTGGTGTAACATGCAAGCAGTCTTGGACAGAATGTAAGTGAATGGGCATAAAGTTTTCCAATAAAGCTTTACTTACTACATTAGAGACAGGACTTCAAGTCATAGTTTGCTAAACTATGATCTATGAGCCAGGTTTTGATGGAAGAGTTGGAATTTGCTAGTTGGAAAAATAAGAGAAAGGCATTCTGGATAGGTAGCTGCACCTGAGAAAGCAGCCTATATGCGGGATTCTGGAGAATGAGGCTTTTCATAAATTATAGAATAGGGAAAATTGAATGTTGCAAGAAGAAAATAACATTCACAATTAACAAAGCTCAAGGCAAGATACGCCAGGAAATATTTCAGGTGGGAAAAGTGGTGTACAGTTTTAAAAGCAGATTGGGGGAGGCAGAGAACACAGCCTGTGCTTACTGTGTTGGAGCACTCCCCCAGGCCTGTGCCTGGAGCCTTCAAATGGGTGAAAGGGGCTGTGTAGAGCCCAGAAATTGTCCACTGGAAAGCAAGGTGCAGTCCACCCCACTGACCATGGTGCCTACATCAGGAAAAGGCAGGGTGTCAGCATGTGAAGGCCCTTGGCTGGCACTTCTTGTTTTCCTGGCTTTTGAATTGAGGATCTCATTTTATACCAAGACTGTACCCTCTAAAGAACAAGAAGTGTGTGGAGGGTGTTAGGGTAAAACAAAGGATCTTGTTTTCTTCTGCTCACATATCACAATCAACACTGACTGGAGAGGTGTTGGGTGTGGGTCTCATACATCAAGCAAGCGATCAAGCAAGCAATGGGTGCTGCAGTAGCAGATTCCAGGTGAGTGTCCTCTAACCCAAGTCAGTCCTGATGCTACTTACTTGCAGACAGTGTCTGACCCTACAGTCAGGCTCAATTCCTAAGACTTCTCCCCTCTAGCTCAGACACCAGCCACAAGCTCCAGGGCATTTACCTGTGCTTCTGACAGACCATGCTTCCCCAAACCCATCCTTAGAGTCCATTGATTTGTTCAATAGACTCATACCTCAGGGAAACACCTATGTTTTCTAGTTCATTGTAAACAATGTATTCTAAAGCATACAGGTGAAGAGATGGATGGAGTAGGGCAGGTTGGAAAGGATGTGGAGTTTCTGTGCCCTCTGTGGGAACATCTCCTTCCAGAAACCTTCTTGTGTGTGACTATCAGCTTGCTGAGCTTTATCCTTCCAGGTTTCTATGAAGACTTTATTCATAGACATGGTTGTTAATAGACAGGATGGGAAACCCAGCAAGGCCTGTCCACCATTCTGCTTGGTCTCTCCATGCAGCCTTCTTCCTTCCAGGGTATGGGGCAGCACCCCTCTGAAATATAAGGAAGGTCTTTGGACCTGCTATGGCTCAAAGGTAGGTCAGAGAATTTATTTATGGCTAGTAAGATAGAAAACTGGGGTAATAGTTTCTGTGACTTGTCTTGGGGAAGAGGAATTCTGGATTCTTGGGCTTAATTTAGGAAGGGAATGATGAGCTAGGAATCATGAATGAAGCATATATATATGTGTGTGTGTGTGTGTGTGTGTGTGTATGTATATATGTATATATTTATATCTATACCTACATATATTAATAGTATAGAGGGTGAGATTAGTGAAAAGGCAAGGTCAGTGTCAGTTGTCACAGCAATGCCTACCACTGAATCTCTGTGGCATGTAAGTGTATCTTTTTGCCCATGCATCAGTGGATCAGCTGATGGTTCTGCTGACATTGGCCTGGTTTAGCAAGCCTCACTCATGCAGGAGTGATCAAATCCAGGTTGGCCAGGTGGCTTCTGTGACCTTCAGTGTGTGAGGCTGTGGCTGGACCTATCAGACCAACTCAGCTCTGTTCCATACATTTTCTGCTCTAGCAACTTGACCAGGCATCTCCTGTGGAGGCACAGGGGCCAGGGAGTGGCTGTGTGGCTGTGGAAGGGGAGCAGTCTTTTCCATTTGATTCTGCTAGACAGCACTTCTTCATGGGACTTGCTGCATGGTCCCTAGATCGGAGGCCTAGACGCAGCAAAGGGTGAAGGATTAGGGTCATTTTGCAATCAGTCTCTCCCAGGTGGATTTCCCAGCATGGAGCAAGAGCTAAGGAAGGGCCAGCTTCCTGGATAAGAATCTTAGACAGAACCTTCCCTGTACATTGTTCTCATCCTTCTTGCCAGGCACAGTTTGGCACCCTGGCTCACTGTCAGCTTCCTCCAACCATGATGCCTTTAAGGAATCTTCCGGAAAGCGGATGCTAGCAGGAGGTCAATTCCATTTCCTCATGCTTTCTCTAGCTCCTCTCATGGGGACCAAACACTGTGAGCTGTTTTAGTGCTACAGCTTCCCATCCAGGCTACCACTGGCTTTATCCAGCACACTGTCCCGGATGTTCCGCTATATACGGAACACTTGGTGCTAGGTGCTCTGGATGCTCTGAGTGCTTTACTTCATTTAGTCCCCACAGCAGCCTGTGAGCTCCTTTTCATGCTTTTATTCAAGTTGGTGAAGTAATGGAGCAACTTCCAAGCTAGTAAGTGGCCAGCCAGGACTTAGACCCAGGCTGGTTTGACCACTGACATTGCCGAATTCCTTACCTCCACCCCAGGGATTGAAAGACTAAGATCTTTTTAGTCCAGTGACAAACTCCTGCTTCTCTAGCCTGGGAAGGGTTTAGCAGATGAATGTTAAAAGTTATTTTTTGTTTTAATTTTTTCCCTTCAAGTTTCCATCTGTTCATGCAGCAACTGAATTTATGCACGTTCAGGCACCATCTGTGACCACAACCCCACTTCCAAATCCGAAGCATTTTTCCTTTTTGTACTTGACATGCATGATGGCATGATGGTCCAGAATAAATCACTTCTTCTGGATTGTCAAAGTTCCAGGGACCTCTACAGGAATTTTTCTGGGGAAGAGGGAAGGAGGAAAGGATTTCGCTCAACTGGAACTTTGTTTCTCAGATGTGGGCCGTTTCTTCTGGCTGACATTTCAGTGGGCTTCCATCTGCTAGCTGTGTTTTACACCGTCTCTTTGTTGTCTCAATTGAGAGCAGGCCATGCATACCACTCGGCTTCTGTGTGAATGTGTGTGCGTGTGCGTGTGTGTGCGTGTGTGTTCCTGTGTGTGTGTATGTGTGTGTGTGTCCCCGTGAGCCCACACTTCATAACTTTGAAAGCCCTTCTTACTGCTTTTCCCTGCAAGGGCCTCCGAACTGCAGTCATCCAACCTGACACTTGGAGACAGTTGACCTGGCTTGAAAGATGAAAGAAGTGATGGTTCTGTGGTTTTGCAACTTTCAGGCCTTTGTTTAAAACAAGGTTCAGAGAGGCCAGAAGTGAGGCCTTGATCTCCAGACCCCCTGAATCATTTGTATTTTAGAGTCTGAAAGCTGAATTTAGGAATCTGTTTCTCTCCCCAACCCTTTCCTGCACCTCTTAATAGTTCTCTGACTATACTATTATCGGGTTAAAGTGTTTTTTTTTTCTCTTTTCTAGTCATTTCTCTTCACTAACCTTCCATGGACAATGTGTGTCATCAGTGTGATATTTGTGGTTGGTCTCTCTAGTCCCTGAGGGTGGATTTTCAGGTCCTACCTTGATGCTTGTGGGTGCCCTACACTTCTTCCTTCTCTCCATCTTTCTGCTCTCTACCTTGCCTTGCCCAGAAGGCTGCCTCTGTCCACAAAAGCAGATACCCTGGCATTCTCTGAGAGTCAGCCTGAGGTGACAGGAGGCCCTTTCCATGTCTTCCTCATGCACATCTCCTCTTGTGCACCACACCCAGGGTGGCTAGCACTTGCTGGGTGCAGAAGGCTCCCTGGATAGTGTCCTACATGCGTTTGGTAAATTCTCCTTTTCTCAGCAGGGTGAGAATTTGTTTGTAAGGAAGGTGCCTTGGTATGACCTCCATTGGTAAGGTGGGGCTGTGTGGTAACTTCTGGGCAGGGAATGGAGGACTGGATGCCACAGTCTGCATAATGAGTTCAATCCAGGGTCTGGCAACCGCATTTGTTCTCTACATTGTTTCTGGTCTGGGGACTAACAAGGCAGTACAGAGTAGAAACAGGAAGGCAGGTGGCGAAAGTTCAGCATCATGATGTGTACAAGGTGTCAGCGCTGGAGGGTACTGAGCACTTCCTGGGAACAGATCACTCTGGTGCTCAAAATGCTCTGTAGGGAAGGGCCAAGTATCCCTATGACCTATTTTTAGAGATGAAGAAGTTTAGGCTCAGAAAGGTGAGGTGACTTGCCTTGAAACCACTCCCTCATCAAATTCTATTCAGACATGTCTTCCAAATCTCCCCTTTCATCCCATGCACCCTGGAGGAAGCTTTCCCATGAACCCATCTGCTACTATTTGAGTTATGCCTCCCACTTAGATTTATACCTTGAAATCCTAACCCCCAAAGTAATGATTTCAAAAGGTGGAGCCCTTGAGAAGTGAGAAGATCCTGGGGGAGGAACAGCGTGATAGGATTAACTCCCTTAGACAAGAAGTTCAAGACCCAGTCCTTCTCTTCCTGCCATGATTGGTTAGGGTGAGAATCTTCTAGTACCCTGACCTTGTATTTCTCCAGTCTCCAGAACTGTGAGACTGTTGTTTATAAGCCACCAAGGCTGCACTACCTTGTTCTAATAGCCTGGGATGAAGTAAAGCACCATCTGAATGTACCTGCTTCTGTGGCCCTTCTCTGCGTCATCCATGGTGTTTGCACCCCTTACGTGTGGAAGCAGGGCCCAGTGTCTACAGTACCAACTTTGAAACCAGAAGGACTGAGCTTGAAGGGTTCCTAGCTATGGGAGCCTGGAAAGTGGCAGTGTTCTGTCTGGGATATTTCTGTTTCATCCTATCCTTCAAGACCCTGTCAGCGGTCACTTCTAGGAAGCCTTCCAGTTCCTCTGGCATTCCATCTTACATGCTCCATGGGTTCCCTAGAGGACGGTTCTGTCTACCTGCAGGCTGACTTCTTTGCCCTGGGAGTGTCCCTCAGGTTGGAGGCTGTGACTAGAACCCCAGAAGGGCCCATAGAACTAACAGCTGCAAACACTGGACCAATGGACCAGTCATAATCTTAAAGAAGCAAGAGCCTCTCAAAGTCCACCCTTTTGCCTACAGTGTTGTCTGCAGAGTCTAGCACTGTCTCACTGCTCCTCTGCACAGAGACCCACCCACCTTCTGAATAGGCAGCCCTTCCTGCAGCAGTGGGCCCATGAGCATCTGGATATACCACTCTGCCACCAGCCTGTAAGGAGGACATCTCAGAGAGGAAGGTCAAGACATGCATTTTCTTTTAATTAGAAACTAACGAGCCATGGTCCCCCAGCTGCTCAGTGTTGTCAGGGTCATGTCCTGTCAGCTGGAGGCTCAGCCCATGGCTGTCTGTGGCAGGGCTTCTGGGGAGATGGGCCATGGCTACTGAGTGCCCATCCAGCTTCTACTCTGTGAGGGTCCATGTGCCAAGTCCCCAGCAGAGCCATTTGGCAGGGCCATGGCAGCCTGAGTGGGAAGAACATGGCTGAGTTCTTGGGTTAGCAGGGCCTACCCTTCTGTCTCCTGCCTGTTCCTGCCTTGTTCTTTTACTCCAGGTCTCTATGTAGCTGGGTCTTTGTAATGAAAGCTTGGGTATTTCCATGACTGTGGTCTCCACACACAGTTCTCAGTACTTTGGGCAGATGGCAGTGTTCAAAGTACTGCGACCATATGCCCATCCTTTCTGAACCAAGGCAGTGGCAACAGTTGCTGGGAACTTTCACCACCTATAGAACAAATGGAGGAGAATGGTCTTCCTCTACCTCAAGGCCAGGCACTTGTCTCTGCATCTGAGGACCTGCCTCTTTAGGAACCAGCATGCTCAAAGCCTCTGTTATGGCTTGTGTCTAGCTGTCCCCTCAAAGCCTCATGCAGGCAAAGGGTTTTTTTGCAGGTGGCTAAATCTAGTATGTATGATTGATTCCTAGTGCACTGCTTTGGGTGTCAGGTGTTTTGTCTGAGCAACAAGAAAATTAAGACAGCCTCTTAGCGGAGACACAGGTAGTGTCCTGGTCTACCTTTTCTTGGATCTGTTGTTTCCCTTTCTTGGTCTTAATTTTCTCATTCACAGAGTGGAACAATAACAAAAACACCTAAGTTCTTGTGAAAAAAACTCCCCAGAAAACCATTATGCAAAACAGGGACAAACTTTCTAAGCTGTGCTGCCCTGTTCTAGCAGCGGTGGTCAGTTGTCACCCAGCATGGAGAAACCAAGGATGTGCCACCATTGCAAAGGAGCAGAGGGGAAGTAGTACTAATGGTCCTTCCTGGTGGTATTGGGTGCTGTAGTGAGGGGAGGAGAAAAGGCCCAACACATCAACCCTGACACATTTAATTAAGTCAGTGTACAGCTAAGTGCAGCTTTTGGGGCCAGAATGACACCACTTGGGTATTTCAATCCCACCTCAGGGAAGTGGGGCCACAGCATAGTAGAGAGCAGTGAGGGGGCTCTCTGTAGGTGTGACAGGGGCAGGTTTTCCTGATTCCTCCTGGTGGATGCCATCTGGGTCCTCATGGGCTGGGTATGGATGGTGGCAAGTTCTGGACATTGCCAGGCTGTGAGGTGGGTGCCTGATCAACTGTGCCATTGCCTGATGGGGATGTGGAAAGGGCCTCTGTGCAGGGGCCTTCTGCACTTTTCCATCACCTCATGGTCCCTAGCTAGGAGGCCTTTATGGCCACAGAATCCTAGGACAACAGAACCCTTGCACATCGGTCCTGAAAGGGCCCCATGAGAGCCAAGCCCAAATCTCTCAAAGTTATAGAAAGGGAGGAGTCAAATGCCAAGAGGTCTGGATATCTGGTCTGGGGACCTTGAGCTTGTCTCTGCTTCTCATTGCCCCTCAGTGTCCCCCAGAGGATGAAGAGAGATTGGGGTGGACAGTTTCTAAGAGCCTTGTTATCTGTGACATGTTTATGTTCATAAAAAAGAGCCATTAAAATAAAAGAAGAAAGAAGCATGATAAAGTCTGGTCCATCATAATTTTCCAAGTTTTCTGTATATTTTTTCATCAGAAGACAAAATGTGATTAGACCATATGTTGGGCTAATTGTTCTCTAAACAGAATTTAAACATTTGAGAATGCTTGCAAGAGCAAGGCAAAGTGAGAGAAGCAGTGGGAGTAGGAGGGGGCAGATTCTTCTCCCAGGGTGTGCTACAGGAGGGCAGCCGCAGGCCCTCGGAGCCCTGGGAGCTGCCTGGGCAGCAGGGGGCACAGCGTAGGGTGTGCTTTCCCTGGCCTAGATTGAGGTGACCTGAGCCGTGGTTCTAGCTTCATTCATTCACTCTGCACATAAGAATGGAGAACAGCCCAAGGTTGGCCTAGAACTGTGTGTTGCGGACCCAAAGGTCATAAGACCAGCATAGGTCTCTGGCCCCGTGGAGCCCACAAGTCAGCTGGAGAGACAGGCAAGACACTGAGGAGTTGCAGCGGAGTGACAAGTGTTGGGGGTGGCAGGGATCCAGTGGGGCTGGGGAAGCCAGGTGAAGGTTAGAGGAGTCTAACACTCAAGCAGAGCCTAGGAGGGGAGCAGAGCCAGGCCGAGAGAGGCAGCAAGCATTTCCGGAAGAGAGGGCAGCTTGTGTGAGCAGCAAAACAGGAGGAGGGCGGCTGATGGGGGTCTGTGGGAGGTCAGGCATGCAAGAGCTGAGAGTACCTGGGAGAGGTAAAGCGATGTGGGGCCGGGGTCTGGCGGAGTCTGGCCTCTGGCTAAGGTGGGCATCTCTGACTTGGCCCTGTGTGTGGCAAGGAGGGACTGAGAAGTGAAGGGCAGGGGGACAACACGGCACCTCTGGGTTTCAGTCCCCTGATGGGATGTCAGATTGACTGAGGATTGTGCACCCTGCTGCTCCTCCTGTCAGTCTCCCCGGCCCTCCTCCCTGGGGGTGGACCCGCTGCCTGCCTCAGGCCAGGGCATGCTCCAGATCTTGGTACACAAGAGGAGAGCAGTCTGCAGCAGGAGCTGGCAGGTGCTCCTGGGAGTGCCCTGGCCCCTGCTGGCAGAGCTGCAGTCCAGAGTCCACAGTTCTGGGTACAGATGGGGAACTGGAGGCACAGAGAGTGGCAAGGGGTAGAAACTGTTCTTATTCAGTAAAGCAGCACCACAGGCAGCATCAGAACTTATGCACACCAGGCCCTGGCTTGCTGTGTCCACCCATTTTCCAGCACTGGACGGTGAACACCTCTTTCTGTGGCCTGGCTCCTGTCAGCAGCTGTGATGGAGGGTGCTGAGGAAAAGGGGACCTTCTGCTTCTGGTCCAAGATGTAGAAAGACTAGGGCCCCAGCTGCAGGAGTCTCCACATCCAGGAAGAGCCTGGTACTGCAAGTTCTGCCCTGGCAGAGGCAGAACCGGGAGGCAGCGCCCACTGTGGTCCTCCAGGGATGGGGGGTGGGACCCCACAAGCCCAGGAGAAAGGGGCTCCAGATGAATGTAAGGTTGGTGAATGTAAGATCCTGGGGAAGAAGCGACAGCACAGCCCAAGCAGGGTGGCTCAGAGACAAGAGCCCCATCTGCCAGTCTGGGATGCCCCCAACAGCCCCTTCCGTCAGTGCTGCCCTCCGCCCTGTGGCGGCTGAGATGAAGGAGGACCGACAGATGCACTCAAATATGGTTTGGTTCAAAGAATGAGCTTAATTAGGCATTTAAGCCTGTAGTTGCGAGTCCGAAGCTTTCTCTCTTGTTGGTGTGTAATCCAGGAACGTTACTGAGGATCGTGTACGGAGGAATGTTCAGATAGTTGGAAGTTACAAAGCAGATGGTTCCATTGTGAGATCTGACCTTTCTCCCCGACCTCCTGGGTAGGTGCTGCGGGTGCATTTGTAGGCTGTCCTTCCATGCAGAGCAGCAGATCCTCAGCTAACCCGGACCTGGGGGACAGTCGAGGCCTCAGGCCACACTCTGGGCCTCCTAGACAGTCAGACCGGAGGGGCAGCACTGCTGTGTGGCGCGGTGTCTTTGCCCCTGGCCAAGCGGCTATGCACCTCACAGCAACCTCCGCACCTCAGGCTCCAGCTTCTGTGCTCTGCTCCCCCCACAGGCTGGGGCCTGTGTCCCCGGCCCACCACCTGGCTGCTGTCAGGACTGGGAGGAGGACTGCCTGTGGCTTGTTATCGCCCAAGAGCTGGGGCTCGCAGTGGAGCTTTTAGTCCTGGGCTGGGGCCAGGGAAAGAGCCCTGGCCCGTGTTGGCGAGGCTTCCTGGGGACCCTGAGTGGCTTCCTCACCCATACACCTGGTCCTCCCGTTTCAGATCCCCATTTCCTTCCCTGCCCGTTCGTATGTTCCCCCTTCCCTGTCTCTCCCTCCAGCCTCTCCTCTGCCTCCATCTCCAACCCTCTCGGTGCCCGTTGTGCACAGCCCCTCCGTCTTCTTCCCCTCCCCCTCCTCTCTGCCCCCAGCAGCCCTTCTCGCTCCACTCCAGGCAGCAGGGATGTGCACAGGGCTTGACCCTCCACACACACTTCTGCTCCCAGCCCTGGATTACCTGTCCGGTCCCTGTAATCCTATTTCTCACTTTCTGTTACTCATCCAACGCTGACCGCAGCACTTTCCCACACAAAGATAGATCCCACACAAAGAAGAGCTACGGCACCACTGTCAAGCAATACCTGCTCCTCATAAAATTACAACTTCCACAGGCCCTAGAATTAAAAGTTGCAGAAGTTCAAGCGAGGCGTCGTGAGGGAGGCCCTGAGATCCAGCCTAGAGTCCTCACCAGTGGAGCTCCCTGACTGAGCCACACTGCACAGGGGATGCACATCACTAACGACATGCTCTTCCCACTGCCTTCTGCTGGCTGGTGTTCTGGAGAGGCAGCCTGGTGCCCACTCAGGTCTCCCCCTCCCCCGGAGACTGAACCCAACACCTCTGAGTTGAGCCACAATCCCTGCCCTTTTACAATTTTTTATTTTGAGAAAGGGCCTTGCTAGGTCACTCAGTTGCTGGGCTGTGGTCAATCCTCCTGCTTCAGCCTGCCAGGGTGCTAGGAGTCTTGAGCCATCACTCTTGGCTCCTTGGGCCCTTTGCCTAGGGCCTGCACTGAACCCTCCTGAGTGTCCTCTGTGCGTGGGGTCTTCACACTGATGGAGGGACAGTCCTGAGTGGCTTTCACTCCTTCAAAGAGAGCACCTCCCTGCAAGAGGCCTCTCGGGGTCTCTTGAAGCATGGTATGGGCAACACTGAAAGCCCTGGCAACTCCCAGGGGGAGCCCCACAGACGTGTTCTCCAACCTAATAAGACCTGTCTGCTGTCTTGTAACACAGCAGCAGACTGATGGAAGATGGGTTTTATGTACAGATGTTCCAAGATGCAGGATACTGAGCACCGGGTGAAATGCTGCCATGGATGGGGCTAAGCCTTGCCAAGTTCCTGCTGAGATATGGCCTCCACTCCAGGAAAGGGAAACTGAGGCATGTGACTGGCTTGGACTGAAGTCTCCCCAGCCTTTGCCTCAGGTCAGAGAGGCAGCCCAAGTACCCCCAGGTTCTGTCTTCCAGCATGAGGCAGTTCACCCCCTCCAGTGCCAGCTGTGCCTGCTGCCACCTGGTACCCTATAGAACCTGCAGCGTAAGTGTGGACATTTATCTCCCTGTCTGCTCCTGGGAATGGTGGGGCCTGGGAGGCAAGGTTGCCCCTTACCTGCCAGTGCTGCTTTCATGCCCCTATACAGTGCTAAAGCCCTGAGAGGGCCAGGGGAAGCTTGCAAGTTTAGAGAGCTGGGTTGGAGAGCAAGGGGCCCAGTGGCTGTTTTGCTGGGGAGCGCCCTCATTTTCTGGAGTTTGGCTGGGGAGTGGCTGGGGATACAGGGCAGTTCGGAGAACCAACAGGGAGGGATCCAGCTGCTCAGTCTGTAACTCCAGTCGGTCCTCCTTCACGTATCACTGGGCTTTTGAGGGGTTTCTAAGGGGCCAGGGCATGGGGAGAGAAGGCTTGGAGGACATAATGGGCAGAGACTCAGTTGGTCTATCCCGACACCCAAAGCTGAGGGCTATGCTGAAGGGCCGATGCCCACCGGTAGTAGCCATGGGCTGTTCTGTGGTTGCCCACAGTGAGCCTTGTGGAAGCTTCTGCACTGCCCCAGTCTCCTCCTGCCCACAGAGAGGCTGATAGTCATAGAAATGAAATCCTTCATTTTCCACAGTGCCTGGCACACAGGAAGCTTCCATTCAATATTCTCACTGACAGTTTCCCCAGGGCACAGAGGCAGCTGTGATGGGGGCAACGGAGCTCTCATTTGGAGACTGAGGCCAGTTCTGGCCCATCTCTGCTGTTAGCAGAAGGCAGGGACAAAGGCTAACTTATATCTTAGTGAGCTATGTAAAGGACTTCCTGATGAGTGGCCTCTCAGAAAGACCTTCTTCGGAGCTCTTTAAAGGCAAAAGTAATGAAGGTAGAAAGGCAAAACGACCAAGGTGTCCCCATTACACCAAGCACCCTGCCTGCTCCAGGCCAGCACCACTTTGGGGGTAGCTAGCTGAGGCGGGAGGAAGTGTGAGGAAGGCAGGCTCCTGTTGTCCCAGCTATGACCCATGTGTCACAGGCTGGCTGGACTCACAGGTAGGTGTAGCTGTGGGTGCCTCTGGACCAGAAGGGGAGAAGGCAGGAAGGGCTGACAAGCTGGGGGAGCTCAGTGTCTTCTGCAACCTAGGAGAGCTGAGTCAGCCTGTGAGGACAGGTGCCCAACCAGAGGGATCTGCATTCTGGCCACGCAGCCCTTAGACACTCTGCTTTAGGATTCTTGATGGAATCAAGTTTGTCATGCAAGATAGGAGGGATAATAGGAGAAGCTGTTACCATGGCCTGGCGGGGGGCTTGGAAGACTCCTTAAGACTTGGACACACTGTGACATGGCTGAATCCACTAAGGACAGAGCCAGCACACAGAGGGGTAAGGTGTGCAGCCGGTGGCCACAGTGGAGCACAGTCCCTTCATTCCAATCTGCCGTCTCCCACTGTGGGTCACCTGGGAGGGAGCTCAGTGGACCTGGGGCTTCCCCCATGGAGAATCTGGAACCAAGAGAGGTTGAGTGATGTGTTCAAGGTCATACAGCCTGCTCAGACTAAAGGCAGACGAGAGAGCTCAAAGAGTTGCACATTCCTCCCTCCTTCCAGGGCTCTGTGTGTGTGTGTGTATGTGAGAGAAGAACATGAATCATCAGGAGACTCGGAAAGAGCAGCACCCTGCCTCCTGCTTCTGTCTCCCAATGTGAGAAGCACGTTTCTCCACCTACTCTCTGTCGTCCCCAGAGACCAGGCTTGGTGTGTGGGAGGTGTGAGCTCATGGACTCCGTTGGTGGTCGGGTTTCACTGTTATTGTCTCCTGCTGGTGACAGCAGGCTGGGCCAGCAGACGTGGATTCCTGCCCAACACTGTGTCCAGAGGCCAGGCTGACTGCCAGGGCTGGTTGTAAGGACAATGTTGCTGCCGTAGAGCAGCCCTGGGAGGCCCTGCTGGGGTGTGTCTCTTGTCCTCCTGCTGCCCTTGTGCCAACTGGAGCTTCCTTAGGCTGTGATGGTGTGACTTGTTTTATCCCAAGGCTGAGCACTCAGGCTGCTACAGATCCTGTTTTCGCCATGCCCGCACCTGCTCAGTGCTGTCTTCCCTTCCTTCTTTCCTGTGGAGCATCCTTGGAATAGAAATGCAGAGGACCTGGCTTGGACTCAGCCCTCAGGAAGTAGGGTCAGGCCAGAGTGGGTCACCCTCAGCCTGCTCATTCAAAGAGGGACAGCCTAAGCCCTGTGCTGTCCCATCTCCCTGACATCCTCAGCAGCAACCTGCTCACTGTTACACTCCGTTCTGGCTGGTTCCCTGCCTGCCTGGATACTTCCAGGCATCACCTTCCACACAACAGCCTTGCATCCACACCTTTCCCGTGGGTCTGGTCTGGGGCAGCTGGCTGCCAGCTGAGGGGTTTATGCTGGACTCCGTGGGCCAACATCCTGAAGCAACCCTGTTCTCTGGGGCTTCTGGGGCTGATGAAGCCTCTCCCTTCCCCTAGATGTTTGACCCTCCTCAGCTGTGGAGTTCCTCCTTTAGTCAGGGTGTGAGCTGAAGACAGTCCAGGTCCAGGACACACACGCACATGCATGCACACACACACATGCACACACAGAAGTCCAGAAATCCTCTCAGCCATTTCCTGAAGCTGTAGCATTTGACTTTCACCTGCCTTTCTGTTCTACCCACACTTTTTGAGGGTTCTAAGAACTCAGAGTACTTTAGAGAAGAGCACAAGAACCATTTTTCTAAAAAGAGCCCTCCCCAAGGAGTGACCATTGATAGTGAGTTGTGCCCCTTGACCAGGGAAAATTCCAAGGGGTGAGTCATATCCCTACTGGCAGGTGATATACTGGGCATGCCACTGTTTTGACTGATGGGCTGTGACCTAATAAAGAAGCCGTATCTCAGGCCTGGAGATCAATAGTCAAGGAAAGGCAATTCTTAAACACAAAGCGGTAATTGCACATGCACTTTCAATTAGATCAACAGAGCAGATGTCAGTAGCCCTGCCTAGAGGAAGAGGGAGCATATGCCTTAGGGTCTTCCAGCAAGAGCTATTCTGAAGGGAGAACCCCTACCCTGTGTTCTTGGGACAAATTTGGAAGATAGCCCCAAGCCCTGGGGGACTAATGAAGTCAAACCTCAGTTTCATGAATACGGAACAATCATTGACACCCTCAGAGAACAAAATCCTGAAAAGTGCTGCTCTGTGCACATCTACATCTAGTCTCTCTCCATCTCCTCTCCCTCCCTCCTTTCTTTCCTCTTTCCTTTGTGTAATTGCACTTTCTATCTTCTTTCCTCCCCACATTCCTTCTTTTCCTTCTCTTTAAGAACAAAGAACAAAAGGACCATAACAGTAAGTCTTGGGCGGATTGGGTTCTTGGTGTGGCATGATGGAGTTTGGTCTGGGAGAGGGGATGGGGTCTTCCTTCTGAAGGCTTCTGGGGGCTTGTCAGTGCTTCATCTCACCAGAGGCTTGACCGAATGTGTAGGGATCCATGTGCTGTGGAGATGCTGGCATTTAGGGAGATTGTACCCCTGGGAGTGCCTGGACATAAGCCATGACAAGTAGCTTTGTAGGCTTTTCTGCTCTCTGGGATGGTTTCCAGGCAGGAGGGAGGACATGCCAAGGGGTCTGCAGTCTCCCAGCCTCTAGCTTCACAGGAGCATGATGTTGGCTAGACCACTCTCCAGGGCCTGGTGCTAGGACCAGTAGCACCTAGGGGAGTGTGGACAGGTGGTGACATGGAGTTTGGAGAAGGAGACTCTTTGCAATGGAGGCCTAGGTGAAGTGCACAGGCCTCTGGAGCCTGCTTCTTCTATTCCCCTAGGCTTTACTATCTCCTGTGCCCAGGTCCACATTTGCCAGCTGAGGCATGGTCATAAATCTCACATCCCTTCCCTTTAAGACAGTGGAGTCCCCTATGTGTACCCTGCAGTGGTGGTCTAGTCAGCCTCATGTTTCTGCAAAGCTAGGGTCTAGGAGACTGCAGACCCCTCAGCCATATCTCCTTCACTCATAGCTAGAGGTCTTAGTGTACAAGTGTCCTGTTCAAGGTTTTATTTTCAGACCCCAGCATAGTGCCTGCAGGAGGCGCTCTGAAGACAATGCAGAATAGGGGACCAAGCAGATAGACTCTTTCCAGTTTCTTTTAAGAGATGGGGAGCATTGTTTCCTGAAGACCTCCATCTCCCTCTTTCTAAGAGAGATTTCCCCCAGGCAAAAGTGCAATCTCAGAGGAATGGCTCTGAGATCTTCTTGGGATACACATTATATATATCTCATGTCGGGAGGGGGGTCAGCAGGCAGTGTAGATCTTCCTGGGCCTGCTAGGGAAAGCAGTGCATAATTAAATATCTTTAAATGGACTCAGCCACATCCAACTTCATTATCACAAGCGCCTGTTGAACTTGAGTAATTGCTGGGGCTTGGCAGGAAGATGCAGTTCCAAGGAAGAGGCTCTGTGAGAATGGGGTACTGAGGGGCCTGGTGTTCTGGCCTGGCCAGGTTGGCCCATGAATGCCCTCCTTGTGGATAGGAAAGGGCTTTACAAAGGCATGGAGTGCAGCTGGCACTGGCCTGCACAAGCACTCTGCCCCAGGAGCCTGCAGCCAGTGAGGAGTCCTGTGATGGGCCAGAGAGGCTGAGGCACAGTTTGCATTCTGGCCTCCCTGGCCTCTCCGCCCTCACCCTTGCAGGGTTGGCATGGCCTCCAGACAGTAGCAGGGAGAACATGGCTGAGGGGTCTGCAGTCTACTACCCCCTAGCTTTGCAGGAACATGAGGTTAGCTAGGCCACAACTGCAGGGTGCAGATAGGGCCCTCTGCTGTCCTGAGGGGCAGGGCTGGCTCCTACACCACTGTGCAAGGCCAGGAACAGGAAGGTAGGGGTAGGAGTAAAGCAGGAGGAGGCCATTCAGCCAAGAGGCCTCACGTTAAGTTGCAGAGAGCACACTGCAGTTGGATAGGGCACGCATGGGCATCTGGATTTAAACTCATGAATATCTCCCTCACTGAGGCCTCCAATTCCATGTTTGAGATTCAGCCCTGGGGTTAAACAAGTTCTTGTTCAGGTTTCTCTTAAAATGCAGATTTTCCAGGGTGTATGTAGAATGCCTGATGGTGTCTTATCTTTCCCTCCAGAATGCATCCCCTGAGCTGACGCTGGCTTTTCATCTCTGTACCAGGGTGGTCCGTGCTTTGCTGCTCCAGGATGTTTGTGGAGTGGACGAATGATTGGCACATTCTGGGCAGGTGAGACTGGTTTCCCAGGGTTGAGAAGGCAGGAGGAGGCTGATAGCAGCCTCTGTCTTCACCATGCTCCTTTGGACCCTGTGGAATGGGAGAAAAATCACATTGAAACAACATCCTCCTCTGTATGTGGTATATTCTTCAACCTCCCTGTGGATTTAGACCATTCCATCTCTTCCTCATTTTGAGGAGATTGTCCAGACCAGAGGAGCACCGGTTTGCTTCAGGGAGGGCACACGCTTGTGCAGACAGTTGAGCTCACAGCAGATACGTGGTGGTGGAGCTTTGCAACGATGTCAGGGTAAAAAGCTGATAATCAGAAGCAAAGGAATAAGTTGACAAGAAGATGCATGAAATATGTGATTACAATTTCAGTGGCCAGATTGTAAGAAGCAGAGAGTCAGAGGTAGAGGGACAAAGAGCACCTACTCTGGCCTGGCTTCTCATCTGCTCACCAGTGTGTCCACCACATACCTGCTCCACTGTCCCTGGGGATGAGAGAGAAGGATGGGCCACATGCAGGGTCTCAGGGTCCTTCCTGTTGGCTTTTCTCACCAGTCCTGAACCCTCTGGCTGTCCTGGTCAGCCTCCTCCCTGTAAACCTTCCCATTTCAAGAGAACCTTCCCCGGGTGTGAGAAAATAGTTTGCTAATGGTCCTTACCAGCTTTAGATCAATGCCACCCCTGCCAATTTGGTGCCTGCTGTGTTTAGGCTCCTGAGCTCAGAGTCCTGCTGGCACTTGCCTATTTTCTGCACACATGCAGCTGGAAATCAATGAGTTTGTCTGTGAAATTGTATAGATAGAGATAGAGAGAGAGAGAGAGAGAGATTGATTCTGTTAGTCTGTGTTCTTATGCCTGTGATTTTTGTCTGCATCCCTGTGTGAGCTCACGCTTCTGTGTGTGTGTGTGTGCGCGCGCGCGCGTGCATGCTCACATCTGAGTGCCCATGTACACACGCCTGTAAATGCCTGTTGTTGTATATGCCTCTGTGTGTCCGTGCGTGTATTTATGCCTGAGTGTGTTTCTGTGTGTTTAAGTGTAGGTGCTTCCCAAACAGAGAACAACGGCTCTTTCCTCAGGAAGTTATCTCCTCCCTCCCACTTTGCAAACTCATCTTCTCTCCACACCCTGGATGCAAGATGGAAGTCATGTTCTGTCCCATGGGAGGCTGAGGCTGCCCAAAGGAGCAAGTCTCATCAGTTGTGATAAGGGCTGATACGCCAGAGCTGGGAGCAAAGGTGAGAAACATTCTGCTTTCTTGATTTCAGACCCAAATCAGCCTGTCATTCTGCTTAACCTTTCTGATCCCTTTCCCCCTCACTGTAAAATGCGATTCTGCTGGTTGTGACATCAGATTTATGGGCTGATGAGTTGAGGTGGTAACATTAAGGGCCAGCACTGTGACAGGCACAAGGCAGAGTTCTTGACAAACTTAAGCTGAAGCACACTGATTGTGCATCCTCACAGTGGCGCTGAAAAGGAGCACAAATTGAGTGAATTTTCTAGTTGTATCTGGGGTTAGAGACAAAAGTAAGAACAGTCACAGGTTGTGGAGAACTCATTCTGCCTGGAGAACATGCCATGCACCATTATTATTTATATTAATAGCACCTAATGATCACAGTTAGTAATGATAACAGTGACAATGACAACAGCTAACAGTCCCCTCCATCTGTCAGTCAGAATTATTTGCAGCACTGTGATCTGTTATTTCCTGTTGCTCTGGTAACCAGCCCCTGAGCTGGGTTGTTACCACTCTACTGTATAAATGAGTAGCTGGAGCTGTATGCCTGCCTATATGATTACATTGTTTATAAGATGAAATCAAGACAAAGCGTGTGACCTGGTGGGAAAGCAGGGGACTGCAGCCAGGAGCCTCCGGGTATAGTATTTGTGAACACCGGCAGGCTGTTTTCATGAACTCTTTCCAGGTGATGCTACATTTTTTCCCCCTAGGTCAGTGGTGGTGAACCTAGGACATGTGTTATTCTTTTCTCTTTTAAGACAAAAGACTTTACTGTATGAGGTGTTTTTTCTAGACTAAAACCTCAGTATTCAGGTTCAATTGCAGTGTTGGGGCTTTGTAGTCAATAAGTGGGTTTGGGGCTGCTGTTTGGGCGCTCAGTCTCTCAGAGTTTTGTCCTCACTGGCCTAGATGTTTTCCAGTCTCTGCAGCACCTCCCATGCACCCTTTCTTTGCCCAGGTAGTAGGATTGCCCCAGCCCACCAGGCAGACCTGAGCTCCAGGGAGAGGGCCGTGGGAACACTGTTGCACAGCCATGGTCTCCATTAATCTGGTTCAGCTGCTTGCTAGACAGGGTGGCTCCCGGACCACTGGGGAAGCCCCTTATGGCAGGAGATGCCATTCATTCATCGCTGCCCTTCCCTCCTAGACCCAGATTAGTGACGTTGCCTCTGACAGCTCCAGACATGCTAATGTCATTACTGCCAAGCCCAGGAGTGCCCCTCGAGTTAGGCCTGCTGGTGCTTTGATTATAAGCACCCATTTTTCAGAGGGTATATAATACTGCCATTTTGAAATCACATTGGGTTGAAACTTAGAGAGATAGGAAGAGGGAGAGAGGAGAACGAGAGAGAGAGAGAGAGAGAGAGAGAGAGAGAGAGAGAGAGAGAGAGAGAGAGAGAAGAGAGGAGGGCGGGAGAGCTTGTCAGCTTGGCTGTATTTGGAAGTTAAGATTGGAATAAAATTTCTGATTTGTCCCAAGCCTTCCCCAGGAGCTTTGTGTGGGTTGAGAGGCCAGGATCAAGGTAGAATCAGGGAGCCTGGGAGAAGGGCCCCAGAGCTCCCACGAAGGGGGAGCCACGGAATCTACTCTTTGTCTTGTCCGCGCTCCACACGTGGGCTGCTCAGGACTTCTTGGGGTTCATAGATGGGTCATTTTCTGAAGTGGGCCAGTGCCCACTCCACTCAGGGGGTGTGGCAAAGCCTTCCCCCTTCTTAGGGAAGGGTGTTGCTTTTGACCTCAGATGCTGCTAGCAGGCCAGCTGGCCAGTAGGAGCTTTGTAATTAGAGCAGGAATGCTGTGTTTGTGCTCCATTCTGGTGGGACTGTTTGTGGCTTGTATCTCCCCTTCCTCCTTGTCACTGGGACTCTTGCTTTCATTTTTCTTTAGCCACTTGCTTATTTTTTTCTCTTGCTTGTCTGTTCCATTTGTCTGTCTTCCCATTGTCCTGCATCCATCTGATTACTTTCTCCTCCCCTATCTCTGCCTGGAGCCCATCCCCCTCCTCTCATTTCCTGTCTCTCCGTTTCTCACTGTCTTCTGTTTGCT
Source organism: Dinomys branickii (assembly GCA_004027595.1). NCBI lineage: Eukaryota > Metazoa > Chordata > Mammalia > Rodentia > Dinomyidae > Dinomys > Dinomys branickii. The sequence goes on from PVLD010017630.1 coordinate 31,535, forward strand.
TTATTCATTTAACGAACACTCACATGGCCCTTACTGTGTCCCAGGCATGGCTCTACACACTTTCCAAATATTAACTCGTGTCAGCCTCAGAAATCTTCAGAAAGCAGAGGACTGTGGTTGTCTCTATTTTGTACTGAGGAAACTAAGGTGAAGAAAGGTAAGTGGCTGCTGAAGGCCACGAAGGAAATAAGTGGCGACACTTGAACATCTCTGTGTCTTCCAGAAAAAACAAACAAACGAACCAAAAGTGAAAGTTAACACCTATTCATAGTGTTGCAATGAACAATAGCTAAGTTCTGGACACATCCTAGGTGCTCATCACGACAAGGATGGGTAAAGAAATGTGGTGTGTATGCACAACGGAATATCGCTCAGCCAGAAAGAAGAATGGGATCATGTCATTTACAGGGAAATGGATGGACCTTGAGACCGCAATGTTAAATGAAATAAGTCAGATAAATAAAGTTAAATGTCCCATATTTTCTCTTATAGGAGAAATCCAAATTATAAATGAAGAGTAAAATAAAGAAGAAATAATAGAACACAGAAAGGCAGGCTTTTTGGGGATGGTACAGGAGGGAGAGAAGGGATAAAAAATAACCAGGATGTCATCCCCCAAATGAATGTAACTGTTATGTGTTGCAAACATACACTGATTTTAAAAGGGGAAAAAACTTTAATGTCTGGCCACCTGGATGCAAGGCCTCAATCTTTCTTTGTGCTGGTGCCTGGCCTGGGGCCTTTGTGGTCCTCCCAGCCGGCCCTGTGCAGACTATTCTGAGATCCTATGTCAACCAGGTTAGGCTTGAGCTTCAGCAGCAGGATCCAAAGTGTCCACTTTGCCACTTGCAAAGTTTAGGGACCTCAGGGGCCAGGGGCTGGTGGAGAGTTGGAAAGAGAGGATTACTCTTTCTCTTTCTTGCTGGCTTCCAGTAAATGTATGGGATAGCTCTGGACAAGCAGCGTTCTGCCTACCCTCCTGTGTGGATTGTCCCAGGCCCACCCAGCTCCTCTTCCATCCCCTGCTTCCAGCAAGGCTTAACCCTTAACACGCTATGTTGCTGACTCTCAAAAATCTTTTGTAAACTTCTAGACTGACAGGGCAACCCGGGCTTAGCAGAATACCCCATCTGCTTCAGTGACAGAGGCAGGAGCTCAGGATCTCATTTAAAGATGAAAACCTAAGAACTAGAGAGGGACATTAATCAATTTGTTTAAAGTTATTCCACTAAACAGTGTGAGGTCTCAGTCAATCCAGGCCTACTTGGCTCCAAGTCTGATGTGTTTCAGCCACACATGAAAGGCTTCCATGACATGGGATAATAGTAAATTAATTGTGATAACAAATATGTCTCAAATCCCAGAGATTTAACATGTAGGCTTGATTACAAGTCCTGAAAGACACTAACGTAGGCATAACTGGTTAAGTGGCTTTCCTGGGTGGCTTGTCTCTAAGTGGTGACTCAGAGACTCAGGCTTTTTTCATATCATGGGTTTGGCATTGCTGTGGACTTCAGATCACCCTGCTAAATTGTTCATGTCTACCCAGACATGAGGAAAGAATAGAAGGTGCTGTGGGATATTTTCATGGGCTAGACCTGGAAATATAGCCCATCACGTCTACCACCCTCCACTGGCTAGGTTTTAGACACTGCATACAAAGTGAACTGGGAAATTCTATCTAGTTTTTTATGCAAAAGAGTAAACAAAAATAGTTCAGTGTTTCTTCCACACAAAGTTCAGTGAGTATATTCCATTTCATCTCCCCTGACTTCTTCTTGGCCAAGACTGTGTTATTTGTTCATAATTTTTTGCTCCTTCCCCACTTGTGGAATGACTTACTGTGGGCAGGGCATACTTCCCTGTTTGCTGACTTTGGCCTTGACTATATGACTTGCTATAAATAATGGGATTTGAGCAGATATAAAGGACATCATAGTTAGCCTGAAGCCTTCAAAGTGGCCTCTTCCTCTTCTGCTTTGCACTTTGAGAAAAGTATTCTCTAGGTAGCTGCTTCCCCTTCAGCCTGAGTCCTGGATGGAGAGACATGTGGATGACTTGATCTTGAAATCTAATACAGAGATGCTTCAGCCAACCGGAAAACCTCTGAACAAGAAACAGATGTTTGTTGTTGTAGCTCCTGCTGGTTCAGAGCTGCTTGTTACGCAGCATTTTGGTAGCACCAGCTGACCTAGACAACCTACTGCCACCATAAAATTATGGGCACACAGTCTCAGTATGTGCTATTCCCTTACATCTCCATGCTGACGTCTGCTGTTGTTCCTTTTTCAGTCCTTTCTTTATGATTTCTTCAGAGACGTGCCACAGATGGACTCTCTCATAATGCTCCCAGCTCCTGGGTGCTCAGAAGAGGCAGAGACTGTTGTTTACATCTTGTCCACATTTTGTCTTGGTGACCCCACATTTCTGTACTTGCTAGAGAGTGGTGTTTTGGAAGGCAGGAGTCACATTAATTTCCTCTACCCACTTCTCCCGTGCCTTACATGCAATAGATAATTAGACAATGTTTGCTAAGCTGGATTGACTTGAATGTCTGTCTCCTTATAATGGGAGGCCTACAAGGGCACATCAAGTGCTGGCAAGCATCCCTAGCATCGCGGGGCTCCATGCTTAGTGCTTAGATGATACATATGTCATTGCCCATGAGGGTGAGAGGCTGGGCTGCCTCCAGCACTCTTGGCTGGAGGCCTGGGCTCAGCACAAATGTGATTGCTCTCATTCTCCCCAAGCTCTTGGCATCCAGGGCCTATGTCAGGACGGAATGGTGTGCTTCACACATCTTGGCCCAGACATACCTGTGGAAGCCAGAAGGTTGAATTACAGTAGCACCCAGTTGCCCACACAGTCCTCTTGCTATGGTTCTTAGAGCACAAGCCACAGCTCACATACTGATCCTGGACCAGAGGGAAGTCTTTTTTTTTGCAACAAGATGCTTCAGTGTAAGTATTTTTGCTATTAGTGAGTGACATCTCTGGGCTTGGTCATGTTTCTCCCAAAGAAACCATGAATTCCAAACAAGGCTTGCACAGTCTTGGCTATATCATCCAACCCCACCAGACTTTATCAGCTAGTGACTGTGGATATATAGATGTACCTGACCTATGTGGACCAAAGCCGGGCCACTGTACTGGCAAAACACGAGGTCACCAGGCAGCAGTGCAGTTAAACTTCATCTCTCAGTAGGCTACTAATGCTGACTCTGCGATATCGGAAATACTTTTGTTTTCAATGTACAAAGAGATGTGTGACTCAGACTTCATTGTGTGGAAAATTCTATTTGTATTAATTTTTTCTTGCTGCATCACACATGACCCTAAAATGAATGGCTTTGAAATAACTGTCAATATTTATTATTCACAGAATTTCTAAGTCAGGAGTTTCTGGCTCAGGAAATTGGTATGTCTTGGTCAGGTGGTTCTGGATGACGGTGTCTCTGGAACTGAGGCTGAACATGAACTTCAAGGTAGCACTGGGTGTTTGTGGGGGGCCTCTGTTCTTCCTCTCATGGCTCCAGGCCCACAGACTGCTTGACTTTTCTCTTGACTTGGCAGCTGGCTTCACTTAGATCAAGCAGTCTGAGAGAAAGGAAGAGGCAGAGGGAAGGGAGGGGGAGGAAAGAAAGGAGAGGAAGAAGGAACATAAGAAGGAGAGGGAGATCCAGCCAGAAGCTAGCTTTTTGTGTCCAGCAATGCTTGGAAACTGCACAGCAATACTTTTGCCATAGTCTATTTGTTAGAGGTGTTATTACAACCTACATTTGTATGGCTTGTATTTGGGGAGGAGGGTTAGGCTTTACCTTTTGAAAGGAGAGTCAAAGTATTTTAAAACTACTAAAAGAAAACCACTATATAGAAGAAACAAGAAAGAGCTTTCAAAGTCTGTGTGTATCTACCTCCACCTTTTAGACTTTCTTTTTTTCTTACTCCAATCTGGAAGAAAGAGGCCTTGAGGCCCAGTGGAAGCCTTTGGTGGCAAAGCACAGTCTATTTGGACCAACTAAGGCAGGAAAGGAGCATAGATGCTTCAGAGAGTTTCCATAGTACATGTAGATGTGGTGTGAACTTGAGGGATCCAGAAGTCCCCATGTCTGGATTCCCCTGGCCTGGGCTGAAAGGCTGGGCTAGGCTCCTAAATCTGCTACTGTCCAGGTGAGTCTGCAGTAGAGCTGGAGAGGAATTGGCAGGAAAATCAGCTACCCCCGTTGGGCCACCACTGTACAGCTCTGGGAAGTCAAGGAGTTAGACATGAGGCCAGGCAGACCTTGAAGAGCTTGGAAGTGCTCTGAGCCACAGCCTTCCTTCAAAGAATCAGGAAACTGGGGCTCTGGGAAAGAACAGACATGGTCAAGGGCACACATTAAGTTGCAGGGATTGAGAACGCCCAGCGTTTTCCCCTGGTGCAAAGCTGCCTTTCCAAAGGGAGCTTACTTGAAGCTACTCCTGGCAGATAAAGAAAAGGCCATCAGTGGAACATAAAGGGATCCAGGCTGCAGGCAGAGAGGAGAAACTGAAATGGGGCTGGATTGTCACGTTGAGTTTCTCCTTCCAATAAGAGGATGCATGACAAATGTTCCTAAAGGAGAGGAGGTGGGTGGGGAAGTGGAAGCCAGGAGTCGCAAGTAGATCAGCACAAGGCAAACTGATGAGCTGGGTTTTTAAACTAAGAAAATGAAACAAAAGCAAAAGCAAAACAGTAAATACGAAAGAAATACTGGCCCAAGAAACAAACCCTGCCTGTTTATTGGACTAAAGCACACACAGATGTGCTCTGTAAATGGCAGTGAAATATGCTAACAGCTCAGCCCAGAATTAATCGAGAAGCCAAGGATACGCATACAATATGGTTTCTTCAGCATCTCCTTCTGGGCTGGCTGAGGGCTGGGTATTGTTTAACCTCACTGTGTGTCCATCCTACATGGTGCCCAACTCAGGGTCTTTGGGCAGGCAGGAGATCAGGTGAAGAAAAGTTTGTAGAATTGTTTAAAGTGGCAAAGATTAATTCCTGTCTCGTTGGTTTTTCTCAGGAATCTGTTGAGAGGCGTGGAAATGGCTGGATTTCTCTCCAGGATAACTGGGGGCAAAGGACAGAAAATGCCCTCGCTGGTTTAATCAGGAAGAGGGTGCTGATGGGCAGGACACAGAGGAAGCTTGAGGAGCCTGTGGAGCTGTGCATCATCTGACCTCAATAGGTGGGTTCCATCTGTCTTGCTTTCCCTTCTCTTTCCTCTGCTTCATCTTCTCTTACTACGGCCTGGCCTTTCTCTGTCTACCTGTCCAAGCTGGAGAATAATCAGCCCTTCATGGCCCCCAGGTCAAGCACAAAAAGAGACTGACCAGAGACCCTCGTACCCATCCTCAAAACGGGGGATCTGAATGGCTTAGCCCAGTGCAACGAATATGTCTTCTCTTCAAACATTCTCTCCTTTGTGTGAGCTTGAGTATCCACCCATAGGTCCTGGGTTGTCCAAGGTCCATCTCTGCACAGACACTCTTCTCAGACAATGGAGTGCCTGCCCAGCAGACATCCTACAAAGGGTCTGGTTCAGGTGCTTGGTGCTAATGAGACTCTCAAATGTATTAATTCTCCAGAGCCAAGGCAAATTTCCTATCCTGAGTCTGGATTCCCAGAGCACTGAGCGGGCAAGGGAACAGGCCTAAAGTCACATATGTATTTATTTATTTATTTATTTATTTACTTTTGTCTTTTTGAGGCAGGGTCTCACTATGTAGTTCAGGCTGGTCACTTTGTAGCAGCCCAGGCTGGCCTCAAACTCACAATGATCCTCCTGTCTCAGCCTACTGAGTGCTGGGATTATAGGCATGCACCACCATGTCCAGCTTTTAAAAAATTTTTATTTTAAAGAGAATAAGAATAATAAAAAAATAGAAATGATACAGAAGTTCACTAAGCAAGATGATAGGAATTCAACAATGATTGTTATATTGCATATTGTTCTCTTCAAATTAGTTGTTCAGATTTCCAGATATGAACATGCAAAATTGGTCACAAAAATTAAAAAGAAGTAAAAAGCATTAAGCATTGACTGTTCCTTTCAGTAGGATAGTCCAATAGAAATAGACCAGTAGGAATCAATCAGAAGAAATAGACCAGTAGAAATCATCAGTACAATAATCCCAACTATCCTGTGTATATACATATATGTTTTTTCCCTTTTTCTTTCTTGTTTTTCTCCTTTCCCTCATCCTAGTTCTTCCCTCCCTTTGAGCAGTTTCTTTTCCTTTTACAGTATCTATTGTACCATTCAGATTTTATTTACTGTTTCAGGTTCTTACGCTAGCGAAACAATGTGATGTTTACACATGTGGGTCTGATTTATTTCACTTATGAGTGTGGTCTCTAGTTGCATCCATTTACCTATAAAAGCCTCAAGTTTATCTTTTTTTATAGCTGAGTAATACTCTATTGTATAAAAATACCACATCTTTTTCATCCATTCCTCAGTTGATGGGCATTTGGGTTGTTCCCGAGATTTAGCTATGACAGATTGCACCGCTATAAACATGGGTGCACATATAGTACTGTGGTATGATGTTTTCAGTTCTTCTGGAAAAATACTCCGAAGGGCAATAGCTGGGTGGAATGGGACATCTAATCCTAGTTTTTTGAAGGATCTCCACATTGATTTCTAGTGACTGTACTAGTCAGCGCTGCCACCAACAGTGGAGAAGGGTTCCTTTTTCTATATAACCTTTCCAGCATTTGTTATTGGTTGACTTCTTGATGATAGCCATTTTTCCTGGGGTGAGATGGAATCTAGGTGTTGTTTTAATTTGCATTTCTTGAATGAGTAATGATATTGAACATTTTTTCATATATTTATTTGTATTTGTATTTCTTCATCTGAGAAGTTGTGTATTTATCTCAGATACCCATTGTTGGATTGGGTCTCTGAATTTTGGGGGCCTGATTTTTAAATACTCTTTATAAGTTCTAGATAGAAGTCCTTTGTCTGAGGGATAGTTGGCTAAAATTTTTGCCCAATTCACGGGTTTTCTTTTTACTCTCATGGTGGTTTTATTGATGTGCAAAAACTTTCCAGTAAGATGAGATCCCAGTTATTGATTCTTTGAAGCATTTCCTGTGCAGTTTGGTTTTTGTTTGTGAACTCTCTGTCTACCCCTATGTCTTCAAGATTTTTACCTACTTTATCCTTCAGTAGATTTAGTTTTTCTGTTTTAACATTTAGATCTTTGATCCATTTTGACTTTAATTTAGTGTATGGTGAAGGGCATGGGTCTAATTTTACTCTTTGGCATGTGGAAAGCCAGTTTTTCCAGCACCATTTATTAAAGAGGTTGTATTTCTTCCAGTCACCATGTTTGACTCCTTTGTCAAAGATCAGGTGGATGAGTGTGTTTGCATTTGTGGCTGTATCTTGCAGTCTGATCCATTGATTCTCAATTCTGCTTTTTGCCATTACCATGCTGATTTTAGCACAGTAGCTTTGTAGTATAATTTCAAGTCAGGGATTGTGATGCCTCCTGCCTTTTCTTTGTTGTCCAGAATTTATTTTGCTGTTCTAGGTCTCTTCTCCAGAAGAATTTTAGGAATGTTTTCTCTAGAGCTATGAAGTGCAGTAATGGTATTTTAATTGGGGTTGCATTGAATCTGTACAGTAGTTTGGAAGTATCACATTTTCACAATGTTAGTTCTTCCCATACACGAGCCAGGAATATCTTTCCATTTTCTGAAAACCTCTTTTGTCTCTTTTTTCAGAATAATGTAATTTTCACTGTGTAGATCTTTTACTTGCTTTGTTAAATTGACTCCTAAGTATTTCATTTGTTTAGATGCTATTGTGAAGCACGTAGTTTCCCTAGTTTCTCTCTCAGTGTGTATGTTGCTTGTGTACAGGAATGCCATTGATTTTTGAGTGTTGACTTTATATCCAGCTATGCTACTGAATTTGTTTATTAATTTTAGGTGTCATTTGGTGGAGATTTTGGGGTCTTCTATGTAAAGTATCATTCATCTGTGAATAACGATAATTTCATTTCTCCCTTTCCTATCTTTATTTCTTTTATTTATCTCTCTTATTTAATTGCTCTGGCTAATATTTCCAGAACTATGTTGAATAGTAGTGGTGACAGTGGACATCCTTGCTTGTTCTTGATTTTAGACTAAAAGCTTCCAGTTTTTGTCATTTAGAATGATGTTGGCTGTTCCTTGGTCATAGGCGGTTTTTATCAGATTGAGGTAAAGACCATCTATTCTGATTTTCTGTAGTGTTATTTTTCTATCATAAATGAGTGTTGGAGTTTATCAAAAGCATTTTGTGCATTTATTGAGATGCTCATGTGATTTTTGTCTTTGACTCTGTAGATATGGTATATTACATTTATTGATTTGCATATATTGAACCACCTCTGCATGAGTCATGGTATATAATCTTCTTAATGATTTGCTGCATTCTGTTTGCTGCTATTTTATTGAGGACTTTTCATCTATGTTCATTAGGGAAATTGGCCTGTAGCTTTCTTTTTGGGTTGGGTCTTTCTCTGGTTTTGGTATTAGGGTAATACTTGTCTCCAGGAATGAGTTAGGGAGAATTCATTACCTTTTAATTTCATTAAAGAATTTTACAAGAATTGGCATTAAATCTTCTCTAAATTTTTTGTAAAATTCAACAGTCAATCCATTAGGACTTGGGCTTTTCTTTGTTGGTATTTTAATCACATTTTCAATTTCATTGACTGATATTTGGTTATTCAGAATTTGTATATATTCTTTATTTAGCTTTAATAACTCATATGCATCTAGGAATCTCTCCATTCTTTTGTGATTTCCATCCTGTAAGAGTAAAGATTTTTGAAGGAGGTATTGACAATCTTCTGAATTTCTATAGGATCTGTAGTGATTTCATCCTTTTCATTCCTTATTGCATGAGGTCAGTTTTCTCCTTCCTTTTTTTTATAATGTTGGCTAAAGGTTTAGCAATTTTAGTTATTCTTTTAAAGAACCAGCTCTTCAATTCATTAATCCTTTGTATTGTTTTCTTAATATGCATTGCATTAATTTCTGCTCTAATCTTTAAAACTTATATATATTGGCTTATATTTGTCATGTTAGTTTCCTGGTGTTGGTTCCTTACTTTTCCTCTCTGCTTTCTCTGCTTGGTGGTTCCCTTCTATTGTTCTTGAAGCTGTCATCATTTTTGTCTCTTTGTAGAATATCTTTCAGTACTCTTTGTAGGGTTGGTTTGGTGGTCACAAATTTCTTCAATTGTTGCTTGTCATGGTAGTATCTTATTTCTCTATTGATTTTGAAAGATGGTTTTGCAGGGTACATCAATCTAGGTTGAAAGTTGTTTTCTTTCAGGATCTGAAATACTTCACTCCAAGCTCTTTTTTTTTTTAATTTTATTTTAAAGACAAAAGAATGGAGACATATGAACCAGGAAAGCCATAAACAATACAGAAAATACAAAGTTATACAGAATATAGTAGGGAATTAGAACTGGATGTTGTATTACATAGTTATCTTCACATTAGTTAACACAAAAACATTAAAGGAAATACCAAATTATAGATAAGATAGTAGGGAATTTGGACTGGATGCTGTATAATATAAAGTTATCTTCATTTCTGCTAATACAAAAACGACTGAGGAAATACAGAATTATAGAGAACATAGAAGGGAATTAGCTCTGGATGCTGTCCTACATAATGTTACCTTCATCTTTGTTACTCAGGTTACACAGATGATGGCCCTTTTGATCAGTTCGTTTTTTCTCCTCCCTCATCTCCGT
>PVLD010017631.1:0-41324 GCA_004027595.1 Dinomys branickii
TTTTCAGTGATAGCATAAAAAATACAATTTGCTCATTTAGAACATGTTTTAGAGCAGGGTAAGAAATAATTTCTCTAAAATTGAATGTTTGGGAACCAATTATAATCCCAAATCTGCTATTAACCTCAAAATAGGTAATTGCAAGTTTGTGTCTAAATCCATTTGTCATAATAGAGCAAATTAAGAATCACATGATGGATGTGATTAGTGTGTGACAGTTATCATGAGCACCATGAGCACTAACTAATAACAACATCAAAGACAGATTCCAAATGTGATGCAGCCACGAAGGCAAAACTAATTTTCAAATTATAATAGCTACATCCAAGAAAGCTAATGTTTTCTTTGTGTGATAGTCACGGCTGGGCATCTGGGGATGGCTGGCCACTAATGTCCTAATAAATGGCAAGCACCTCCGGGAAGGCTGTCATCTTGTGATGCACTGGGCAAAGTTGCTTCTGCTGCTGTCATAATGGACAGGCCAGGCAGCAGGTCACACAGTGCTGGAAAAAAGTCCTATTACCGGCTCAGGCTCAGGGTTGGATGTGCTTGAGAATTCTAACTCACACTGTATAAACATATTTTCAATGCATATGGGTAATATTCCTGCTTAATTCTTGTGTATTGCAATATTTCTTTCCTATTCTTCTGCTGGAAGAATTCCAGAAGACTTGGAAAACAGTGATGTCAAAATAATTAAAACATTTTATGTATGTGTAGCTTGCTTTCAGCAACAGTCACATTGGCACTGAAAGGCTGCTGGCTCTGCCAGAACGAGTGCTTCACTCAAGTCACCAGATCCTGGGAGGAAACACCTACCCTGGCAAGTCAAGTACCAGTCAGGTGCTGCCAGACGGGCCACACAGGAAAGGCAACACCCTCCCCGGCTAGACTGAGTGTGACGAGGACAGGGACAAAGTTTTCTTTTTTCATCCTTACATCCCATCCCTCGCATGAGCATGGTGCTCTGAGCACAAATAAAGGGTAGTATATGAGACAGTTAAACAAATGGGCCTGGAGTCCTGGCTCTGCTGTTTACCAGCTGTGCGGTCCCAGGCAATTTACTTTAGTTACCTTTTAAGTGTCAGCTTCTCTTTGCAAAAGTAAAAAGCAGTTCTTGTGAGGTTTACATAACGTATTACAGTATTTAGTACACAGTTGTACTAAAAAAGGCAGTTAATTGCACTGAAATACATAGCAATGAAAGCTGCCTAGGAAATTCGGAGTAAGGAAAAGATAGAGAAAATGCCCAAGGTAGTAATTTTTATAGACCAATTGTAGCAATGAAAATTCTCTGTACAGCAATCTGTGAGTGCAAACAACTTTAACTTGCACAAAACTAGTTTTGAAAAAATTCAGTTGAATTTTCTGAACACATAATTATAAAAACACACACTAAAAAACCACAAACTGCATAAGTATGAACATATATGTCAAGTATAGAAGCATAAGAATTAAAGTCCTTTCAAACATTTTTTGCATTTACTCCTTGAATCATCCCATAATGATTTTCTATAATTTTATGTCCTTTGATTGGCAAAAGTTAGTTATTTTTGACACTGCTAAGACTCTTGAAATTAAAGTGCACACTTTAGATGCTGGCAGCTTTCCACATCTTTATCCAGTATTACTAAAACCACTCCTGCATCATTTCTAGGGATTAACCCTATTAATTATTTGTAGATTGGGCAAAGAAGTGAAGAGTATTTTACTATAATTACTTTTATTTTTTTTTTGAGAAAGGGTCTCGCCATATAGTGTCAGCCGGCCTTGAACTTGAAGTGATCCTCCTGCTTCAGCCTCCGGAGTGTTGGGTTTATAGGTGGGTGCCACTGTGCCCAGCTTAATGACTTCTTCTTAAAGGGTTAAAAAGGGTTATTAGAAATTTTAGGACCTCTTTGGGCTCAAAAATGTGTGATTGTGCTATTTTAATATATCACCAGACAACTAAGGTTAACTAAAGAAGGTTTCTAAACTTTGAAGACTTACACCAGATAATGCGAGATGAAAGCAAGGTTATTGGAACTATTTAAATAGCACCAGTGGTATGTTTAAATATTCACATATTATGGGTAAATATATTGTATATGTGAATGTGATTTGGCCTAAAGACATTCAGCTTTTCTTAGAACAGTCCAGAAATTAATTTGAATTTCCCGATGCATATGTAAATATTCAATGTAAACAATTAAGATAAAGTTCATGTATGTTGGGATTTGTGATTACACCATTCTGAGAAACTCTGCCCCAATGCAGACAGACACAGGTGGACAGGATGTCAGGAGATATGACCTGTCACTTCTGCAGCCTTCTTGTTTGCTATGTTTGTGCTCTTTCTGTCACACCATGCTGGCTACTTCTTGTCCTTTACGTACTTTCATGGGTTCAACAATTGTTTATGTATGGAAAACTCTGAGATGTTTCTTTATGCAATGTTAAAGGAATTTTAAGGTTTATATTTTACACTTTTGAAATGGAAGCTAAATGCCATCTAACTGCTTGACTAAGTTATGCACATAGATGATGTACATAGATGATGTTGGGGAGAGCACATGGGTCTCCAAAATTCCGGTTGTTTGTTCTTTGTGATTACGATGCTGTTTCTGTTTCTAGACCTGGGGTTTCTCATCTGGTCTTCTAGTGGAAATCATGATTCCAACATCCCAAACCAGGTTTTTTACTTTTTCTTTCAAGTCAGTTTCTGTATGGACATTTCTCCAAGTTATTGTTCTGTGAAATCTTAAAACCACCTTTGAAATATTTTTACTATCTAAATGTAATCAATAAGAGGATTCTGGAAAGGATGGCATATTGAAGATATTTCCATTTTTCAAAGACAAATGCAAATACCAGTACTTCAATGAAATCTCCAAAATAATTTGTATTGATTTCTTTTGTCTAAAACCCTAGTGCACTGACTGACTGCTCTAAGATTATTTTAATACTTAATCATATGTCTTACTGTATCACTAATGATCATACTCTAAAGTGCTTTATATTTCTCATAAGACCTAGAAAGTTTATATGCATAGTAGGTATTCAATAAATTCTCATTATGTTCCATCATGCTTCTTTGTAACTTGCTGTTAGTAGCTGACAAGTTTCTAAAACATAAGATGCTTTTAAATATTTTTATTACTTTTGAGTATTAAAAACAAAGAAGTTAAGTTATGAACACACACTCCTCTTAGAAGAGCATTTTAATATATTATCCCTAAATGAAAAGGTAAATAATAACTATGCACAAAATAAGGGTATAGTTACAGGTAAAAATTTTATATACATACACACACACACACACACACACACACACACACACACACACATATCACCAAAATGGGCAATTTAAATAACTACTTTTTCTGACACATGTTTAAATCATGCAAAAGTAATTTAAAATAGCAATGGCTTTAAGGGGCCAGTACTGTCTCATTAGTAAATATCAGTTTAGAAATTAGGTTGAATCATGCAATGTATCGGTCTGTGGGCCTATAGGTTGATGGAGGAACATTATTACAGAGTGCAGAGGATCTAAAAAAATGTTATTTCAATGTCCTACATCCAATCTAAATAATCATTAGCTGGAAAAGACAGCTGATTTTAATTGTTCAGGCTGGTGTGCAGGGAAAATGACAATCTACAAAGTAGAGAATTCTTTTTCTCCTTCTAATTAGTCAAAGAAAGTTGACATCCTATGGCATATTCATGAGTCTACAGGAGAGGAAGCAAATTTAAAGGGAGAGATGAATGAAAAGATAGCAGATGGAGAAAAAATGGTTTCGATTACAGATGACTAGAAATGGAAGAAAATTAAACTACTATTAGGAAGCTGAAATGGTTTGGACAAAATTAATAAACATGAAAAACAGAAGAGAAATGGAAGGTTAATTATAGGAAAATGAACTTACTGTTATTATTGGCTATAAAGTTAGGCTCAAGAACAATAGGTACTACAACTTTTGCCCTGCTACAAAATATGACTTTAAAGCCAGAACTATACTCCCAAAGCCACAGAAGAAATTCATATTCATTAATTACTGACATACCTTAAATCTGTGTAAGTATGGAATATGAAATGCATTTTGAAAATTGACTCATTTTTTAAGTAATTTCAAGATATAAAACTATTTTTTTAATTACTAAATAGATTCTTAGGAAAAGTAAATGCTAAAAAACTGTAAGAGATTTCACCTTTTGTTATATTTCCTGACATTTGAAAAGTGTATGGGACACAACAAATAATGTATGTATGAGTAAAATTAATGCACTAAGTAGGAAGAAGTACTGGGCAAAAGACTCAAATTCTAAATGTCACAAAATCGCTGATAGTCTTAAGGAAAAAATAAGAGTGGATAATATCAGAAACATGAGTTTGTGATTTAAAAAAAATTAAGAATGATTACAAAGATGTTACACATTTTAAAAACTAATAACTAAGAAAGATCACAAAATGCTTCATTCTACCACAAACTGATTCTGAAACCCTCTTTAATGTTAATTTTGCAATCACAGAAGATACAGCTCAGAGATATTGCTGCTCACTGTGACAAGAGGTTCCAAAGGAGATGAATGAGATCATCCTATTGATAAGGTCACAATCGATCTAAAGCAGACCTTTTTTAAATTAGCAAAATGTTGCAGCACTTTGGTAAGTGTCACCAACAGCCCTTTCCCATGAAAAATAGACCAGGTTATGGAAAAATCTAATTTTGTAAATTAAAAATTTGTCTCATGACAAAAAAGTGTTGCTACTCCTATTTTCCTCCAATTTATTATTATTTCAAAGACATGGATTCTCAAAGGTATCTGCTTTTACGCCTGATTTCAGTATAGGCCACACTTCTTAAGTAAGTTGGGCCTCCTAATTAACGTCAATGCATATGACTAAAAGTGTCAGAAGAAAAGTTCCTCAAAACATTAACAGAAATCTATCTTAAATGTTATTCCCATCAAAATGAAAACAACTTTAACAATACATAAAATGACTGCACTATAAATATAAAAGACCTCGAGTTAATCTGAAAAAGGCATAACCAACTCTTCAGTTTTCTTGGAGGCAAGAAAGTAGAGAGAAAAGGAATCAGACAAGAAAAGCATTGGCATAAAACTATCAAAAACAACCATCATGCGGTAAAAGCAGTTTTTTCTCCTTCAAGAAAAGAAAAATCACAGAAACTCTTCCAAGTGTACGCCTATAAGAATGGATGGATGGAACGACAGATATAATTTTATTAGTGATACCTTTATAAAATGATTCCCAAAGTAGAAATCCACTACAGAATTATCTGGGATACCTGTTAAAATTTCAGGCTCTTGGAATCCCTGTGGGTATAACAAAGGACCTGCAATAATACATGCTGCCCAGGGGATTACTTTGTACAACAAAATTTCAGAACTGCTGCTGTCGAGGGACTTCACCAGCCACTTCCCTTGCATCCTACATGGTCCTGGTACCAGGTACCTTTCTTTCTAAAGACATACATATGGCGATCAGAGTTCAGATAGACCAAAGATACCAACTTTAGCTCTAGCCTATTGTTTTTGTCCACTTGTCTTTGGGCAAGTTACTAAAGTTGAGGTCTTGCTTTTGAAAATAAGGATTTTTAAGACATTACAGAGGTACTTCAGGGATTAAACAAAATTCATGTGAAATGTGACACAGTGGTGTGTCCCTGAAAGATAGCATAATTACTTCACTCCCCACAGTGACAATTAACTTGTTCTGCAGCTGAGGTCCACAGAAAATACCTCAAATCAGCAACCAAGGAAAAGAGACTATTCTGGAGCGGTGTGCTCCTAACTCAATACAAGGTGATTGGATGAAACCCTGAGCAATTTTTATTAATACTTCACAAAATTAACTTTGTGGGGTAAGAGCCTAACCAGATAGTTTAGAGAAAAAAAAAAGAAAAATAACTAAAGACAGTTGGTCTCAATGGATTTTATCAGTGTTCAATTCAAACCTGATAGTTCTGAGAAAGTGGTAAGTTAATTTGCATAGATCTCAAAACTAAAATTAGGACATAATTTGCCACCTTGAGGACTGTGAGACAGATTCCTTGAATTTTAAATTTACATGGCTGTCACTGCCTTGCTAAATCTAGTTGCTTCTTAATTATTCCTTTTTTTCTTTGTGTTTCCTCAACTTTTCAGTGTCACTGATTAAGATTCCTTACAGCACAAATATACAGTGAAGGGAACTAAGAGTCTTGGCTATATAAGTAATCCAGGTGAGGGTAACGGGGACAGAGGCCCAAGAAGACTGGGAGTAAACAACATCTGGCCCCACAGACTGTTCTCTGTACTCAGCCAATTAGTGTGATCAGGAAGCGACACACTAATAAACAGTTCTAACATGGGAAGGGAGTAAAAGGAAAACACGTTACATGATTTCTTCATTGGTTAGAAAAAACGGGCTTCAGACCAAGTTACCAAAAAAAATAATTTGGAAAGAATCCTTAATTCTTATTTAGAACACACATTTGGAAGTACATTGTTTTTTAAAAACGTAATATACTCCAAACTGCTATCAGTGATGAGAGAGTTGCATGTTATTTTTCAGAGCTTCATACAAATTCTAACTCATTGGTGATATACAATTCTATATGTTCATAGCATGTGTGTTTGTATAAAACAAAAGTACTTTCAATTGTATTTTGGCAATAGAAAAGAGTATGTATACATTTAAGATATTGTTTTGACAGAAACTTCCTTGTGAGTCTAGGAGGATTGAGAAGAAAACAAAAATTTAGAAAATGAACCTCCAGCCAGGCGTGGTGGCGCACACTTGTAATGCCAGCACTGAGGCAGGAGACTGAGGCAGGAGGATCATCACAAGATTGAGACCAGCCTGGGCTGCGAAGTGTGCTCAAGACCAGCCTGGACTACATAGCAAGACCCTGTCTCAAAAAGACAAAAAAAAAAAAAGAAAAGAAAAGAAAATGAACCTCTATTTCCCATTCTCCTAGCTTTAGGGTGATCTGCGGATCCTGTGGTGGGGTGGACACAGACGTGTGGAACGGAGCCTTAAAATATTTGAGTGACTCAAGCGTCCTATTTAGAAGCTGAGGCCCTGTGTCCACGTAATAACAACATTTTAACTGGCAATATGGTGGAGAAAATGTCCACGCAGAAATAATTTGATGGTCATATAATACAAGTGGAGAGCACAATTCTCCCCCTTACAACTGAGTCAATTGTGGTACACAGAGATAAAGAGGACTGAAATGAGTGCATCATGATTAGAAATAAAAGGCAAAAAGATAGCCCAGGTTGTGCTTGTTAGTTGTTCTCATCAGACAGATACAGAACTGCTCCTTCATTTTTTAAAAAATAACTTCAAACATCTTCTATTCCTTCAGTCATCAAGGTTTTCCTTTATTTAGCTTTAGGACTCTTATGGACTCACATAAAATCTTTAAAGGTTTACTATATGAACCTCAGAAGGAACTGCACTGCAGCCAGCTAAAAAGTTCAGAATCAACATCTTAAACTACTTTTTCCTACATACTTTTGTGAAGAAAACAACACCTAAATTATCTTTCCCTATACTGCTATGCAAACTAGAAGTTAACTTGTCTTTAAAAAGTGCTATAACATATTGACTCACCTGTTTGATCTACAGGTAGCTTGTATGAGCTTCTCTGTTCCATGGAACAGTGCAAAGGGCTTTAAAATGTATACCTACATAGATACTCTTGACATGTCCCTAAAAAACATTTTCTTCTTCCAGGCCCCTATGTTTTCCAAGATACTGTGACTATCAGCTAATACTCTGTGACCCATTCTGCTTTTATTCAGCAGGAGATATTTGAGTTAAAAGAAAAGCATTTCAAATTAAATAAAAAATAATACTGTCACAATGCTAAAAGAATTTTTAAAAGGATAAAACACTGCACCATATTCTAAATTTTGTATGGGTTCTTGGACATTATTTCAAAATTTTGCATCTTTATTTTATAAATGATAGATCATTCATTTTCTTTAAATAAATTCTGCCATATTAGAGTTTAAAATGTCAAGTATGGTCAAGGTTCTGTGGAAATTAGTGTAAATGTGAACATTAGGTGCTTTAGCATTAGGAAGTGACTTGAATCTTGGTCTCCATGGTAACAGCCTTGGCACTTACATCAAAGGGGCATCTCTTTCGCACAATATGCCGTGATATTTCTGGTGTTTGGGCCATGTAATTGTTCTCCTCATTGGCGGGGGCCTTCTGCATTCAGGGCTTGTCATTAATTTTAGGGATGCTGATAGATAAAATTTATAAATCACAGAGTATTAAGTACAGCAGAGTAAAAAGATCAATGAAAAGAGTAAAAAGGCATATTAAAAATGATTTAGAAGTATCTTAAATATTTTCAACTTACTTTTAATCAGTTACACAGAAAATGTTTTAAGAAATGATCATTACTTAACATACAAAGCTGCTACATAATCACACAAGCACTGCACACATGTGCATGCACAACCACACACACTTTACTGCTGCGATGAGTTTGTTTTTGTATGTATTTTGTGATTGTCTCACCTGCTTTTCACGCGGTTCTAATCAACTCATCCCTTCTCTCACTAACTCATCAAATTCACTAGCTTCTGCGCTTGGTACATTTCACTGGCCACACTGGGAAAAGCATGTTAACCACTCATCTTGTTTTGTATGCTAATAAGACTGGCTTTTATTATGGGAAAAAGTTCATAACCCCAGTGTATAAAGTTTTACAATAGTTCTTATAAGGTGGGGACTGAGCCTGCCATTTGTCACTAAAATCATTTCCGTGTTCAGGTCCTTTGCAGTCTGGTCTTGCCTGAAGCAGAATGGAGCTTAGAAGAGTTTACTGAAGTTGTGACTAGAAACGGTCTGTGAGTTCCCTGAACCTTTTGCACATTATTTTCTCATTTGTGGAACTAGCAGGATCTCACAAAGACAAGAAAAGCTCAGGGAGGTTTATTCAGCACTTTGTAATGAAATCCACACTTACTTGTGCTAACCATTTCAACAGATCTGTTCTCAATGATTATAATTAATCTGCTTATCTGTTTTCCACGTCACACACAGATTTCTGTGCCTTGTTTTGTTTTGGAAACTAGTATTTGAGAATGAGAATGATGTAGACAGAAAGCAAATGTGGAGAAACTTGGAGTTCCCGGCGGGTCTCCATCTCTTTTCAGCTTTTTCCCAGCGCTACACCCAGTGCTTTCCATGTGGGACAGAGCTTACTCATTTACCATGGCTATGGGATTCAGCTTGTCATCACTGAGTCTCTACACAATTACTTCTCCCACCTACTGTCTTCTTAAGGATAACCCCAAATGTTTTCTGAACCAATGAAAGCTACAAATTAAACAATCTACTCAGTATTACCTAAGGTTGACAGGCAAACCTACAACCAGAAAAATGTGAAAGTGTTAGTTAGCAGTGTAACATCTACTCAGTAACTACTGATCATTTTCTCCTCTGTACCAAACTCTTGTGCCAGGAAGAAATAGGGGTGCACGTAGGTACAAGTCATAACCCAAAATGTCAGGAGTTCTAAATCTAAAAGGAAAAGAGAATAGTTAAACATACATTCCTAGTCTAGTGTGGCACAGGTTAGAAGGTATGCGCAGTGCGTATGGAGGGACGTGGGAGATGCGGGTAGGCTCGGGGCAGGGAAGTCTCATGCCGGTAGGTGAGGTCTGCTGAGTACAGGAATAAGAACAATCGTGGCTAGAGGTGCAAGTAGGGTGAAGACACTCAAGACTGAAACAGCAGAGTGTGCAAGAGGCACAGTCGTGGCAACACCGAGCGCAGTCCACTTCTGAGTAACCAGTAACAGGGTGGAGGGCGGGTGAGGACGGGAGAGGGAATCACAGAGTCCACACTCGCGGGCACAGCAGAGTGAGCGGGCAACCAGCACGATGTGGACAAAGTAGAACTAACAGGAAATGTTTTCCTGATAAGTAATTTATTTGTAAAAGATACCGCTTCTGAGAATGCCTGCATTGGGCTATGAGTAAAGGCACTTCACAGGTGCATATTTTTCTCAGCAAAACTTTATTTCCAATGACCAGGAGATGAAGTATATGGAGACTGGTGAGAGAACACAAAGGATAGGAAATGGGCTTTGGGGGCTTGGAGAGGCAAAAGAGTAAGAGTACTATGAAGATAAATAATGATTGCTTTGTTAATCTTTTATAGTGAATGTGACTCGTAAGACTGTAATATGTCTTTGGAATAATACATGGGAAAATAGCATTATATCTGCTCTTTATATCTATATCTGTTACGTTCTATTGTCCAATTCTGTGAAGAAAATAATCACTTTCTAATTAAAAAGAAAATACAATTTAGGGTTTTAAATATAGGGGTGATGATTGTACAACATCGTAAATAAACTTAATGACACTGAATTGTACACATGAAATCAGTTAAAAGGTAATTTTTGTTATGTATATTTTGCCAAAATAAACAATCATAGAACATGTACAACAACCTAAGGTTATGATTTACGGCGCACTGTTTTAAGAGAGTGAAACAGCAATGGCGACACTGGGCACCTCCCGCTTCCACCGAGTCTGCTCACGTCTCACTGCAGAACTGCTGCCAACTGTTGGCCATGTAATTTGTCAGGTCAGCCATACGACATATGGTATTGATACTGGTGTTATTCCCATTTATTTATAGACGCATCTATTTATTTTCTGTCCCTGTAATTATTTTCTAAAGTAAAGTTCTTGGTAAACTGCCCAGACCGGTCTCAAACTTGTGATTCTCCCAGCTCAGTCTCTGGAGTGGTTGCGATTACAGGTGTGTACCATGCCTGACTGTTATTCCTATTTTAAACAGAAGAATACATAGTGGTAGGATAGGAAATACTGTTTACATGCAAAATTTATAAGACCTTTACACAGAACTTACTGCTATCACTCTGAATGCCATGTGGAATTTTGATATTGTTGTTTCTTACACTACTAAATGCATTTAAAGTGGTAGGAACAGATACTATACTTGATCTTAGCCAAAAGGTCGAGAAGTGATCTAAATGCATTTAAAAAGATACTAACCATTTTCTTAGGAACAAAGCCATCTGGGCAAATGTTTTGTTCTTTACTCTTTTTAATTTTTATTAGTTTATGTTCCTGGTACATAATGATCACATTCACTGTAGGGAATTGGTACCTGTACATAATACATCTCAATTTTTACTTTCCCCTTGCCTCCTTCCTTCCCTCTTTATTTTGCCAGCATCAGATTCATTTATTTATAAATCATTATAAGGTTAATTATCATATATACAGATTAACAACCAGACTAGTAGGCCAAAAAGCATACAAAACAATTCAAGGTACACTTTTAGATACAATGTCCATGCTGGCTGACAATAACTTTTATTTTCTCTTTCTTTTCCCATTATCTTTTTATTTTACATTTTATTTATATATTGAGGGGGTTTTTTTTGTTTGTTTGTTTGTTTTGTTTTTTTTAGATAGGCTTTCGCTATGCAGAGTTCAGGTTGGTCTTGAACTCACTTTGCAGCCCTGGATGGCCAAGCACATGATGATCCTCCTTCCTCAGCCTCCTGAGTGCTGGGATTACAGGCATGTACCACCAGCCCAACTCTATTGAATTTTTCATGTAAGAGAAGCCATGTGATATTTAAGCATGTGTGTCTGATTCACTGAAGATTATAGGATCAAGGTAAACCCGTTTTCCTACAAATGACTCAAGTTTATCTTTTGTAGCAGAGTAGTACTCCACTGTATGTACATACCACATTTTCTTTACCCATTCTTCTGCTGGACATACAAGCTGTTTCTAACAGCTTTGCTTTTATTTGAAGGTAACATATCCATAAGCTAACTATGTTTTGATAAAACAAATTAGTAACAGTGAATTGATAAGCTTGATAAATTTCTTTTAATGACCTCAGTTATTTCAAGGTCTATATAGAAATTCCTAGATGGACCTAAATTTAAGAAAAGTATAAAATTTATACAACTAAGTTATTTAAACCATGGAGCCACCCACATCTAATTAAAAAAAAATCCTCTGGGTAGTTTCATGGCATAAAACCATCCTCTTTTAGGAAAAGTTTTCACTTTTAACTGGAAAGTACATGTTCATAGTGACAATAAGAAAACAAGAGAGGAATGTAAGTAAGAAAAAGGAAGGAAGGAAGGGAGGAAGGGAGGAAGGAAGGAAGGGAGGGAGGAAGAGAAAGCAAGCAAGCAAGAAAGAACAACAAAAGAAAGCAGGCAAGCAGGGAGGGAGAAAGGGATGCAGGGGTTAAGGGGAGGGGAGGGGAGGGATGAGAAGGAGAAAAAACAGCAAGACAAAATATATAGACAAGCCAATCTCATCAAAGAATATGATTTTTCTTATTGTTTCCAATATTTGCAAGTCATGATCTTGTGCTAAAGTAAATGCATCGTATTAGTCCCAAACATTACCAGAACACTTGAGTAACCTGGGAGGTGGGAGCCTTTTGGCTCTGGTACCGGTGCACTTTTTCACTCACTTATTTTGACCCTACCATGGGCCAGGGATAATTGTCAGGTATCAGTGAACAACACAGATATAGTCTCTTGCTCCCAAAATTGGGAAACAAGTTAACCAAAAAATGTGTACACACATGACATATACATATATATGTAGGATTCATATATATTTGGGCACACTGATCCTATAAAATAAGCATACAACAGGTGAGAAGTTTACATGTAAGGGGAGTGATCTAATTTGTCACTAATTTTAGCTAGGTGAAGGCGTAAACTTTGAAGTCAGAAAAAATGGGTTTAATGCTGGCTCTGGTAGTTACTTGTGACACTTCTGATGGTTGTGCCAGGGGAACTTTGCAAGCTTCCATTTTCTTACCGTTAGGTGAGGACAGTACTGCTTTTTTTTAGTTCAAGGGTTAATGTAAGAGCAGAAGCGTACAAAACGCCTAGTAGTACAAACAGCATGTGAGCCATGCCATTGTTGGCATAATACCCGCATCTACTACAAGGCACAACCACTGAGCATGAAGCACACGGCTCTGAAAGCACAGAGACTCATGTCAATTCTCTATTATACTTTGGGTCATATTCAACTTTGGATACACAAATCAAGAATTTTGTTATTTGAAAACTCACTTCGAGGCAGGGATGGTGAACCTTTTAGAGCTTTCAAAGATAAACAGCTTGCTGTGGCATATATGCCATAGGTTTGCCACCCCTGCACAGGCTTTACGCAACAGAGGGTGAATTGTCAAAAGTACATTCTTTTCTAATTAAACTTAAAAATCAGATAGTTCAGAACATTTAAAAATCCTGGAAAAATGGTTTGTCTTCTTCTACCAGTGCAAACAAGACTTAGGATGCTTATTACTTGGGCAAATATCCAAGCAAAGTTTGAAGAATACAAAGTTCTAAAATAGTTTCATGTCAGTAAGAGCTTTTTAAAATTTACAATGGTTCCATGCTGGCCATGGCGGCATATGCCTATAATCTCAGCACTTGCGAGGCTGAGGCAGGAAGACCATTATGAGTTTGAGACCAGCCTGGATTACAAAGTGAGCTCTAAGCCAGACTGAACTGCGTAGTAAGATCCTGTCTCAAAAATACTATCTATCTATCTACCTACCTACCTACCTGTCTGTCTACACACACACACACACACACACACACATGGTTCCAATCTAATACAGACAGGTGAATTCACAGCACAAATGCTAACTTTTTATTTCACTTTGTATACGGAGGATGTGGCATGCATGAAAAAGTTCCCATTTGCTTTATGCAAATGGATAATTTTGCTACAAGACATGACTTTGTCATATAAGCTTTCATGTGGTGAGCCAGCAAAATTATTGCTACCTTATATAATCAAACAACAATAAATATTTCAGGGGATACATCATATGTAATTTTATGAGGAAAGCTCAATCAGAGCCATGAATTATTCTCAGGGATAAACATAATTACATAGACAATAAATAATATGAAATTACTGATTGTTTCTTTTGAAAATTACCCAACTTGAAGAGTCATAAAATGCAATCCTAACTGGATTCTAACTACATAAAATGGCAATCCTAAACCAAGAATCCTTTTTTTCTGGTACCAACAATCCAACTCAGGACTTTGCACTTGTCAGGCGGGAGCTTGTGCTACTGAGCTATATCCCTGGTCCTAAACCAAGAGTCTGCACCCACCCACCTCTCACATTTTAAATTAAGAATCTTTAAAACATAATAGTTCTCATTAAATGTTTTCCCATTATCGATATATAGTTAAGACTTTACATAGAATGGATAGCTTTACCTTCAAGATTATAGACAGCTAATCTCAACTTATACAAAAAGAGGGAAAGCTACATTCACTCAGAATGATTCATTCAAATCACAGCTATATAGATAAAAGCTCTAAGAACTCATAATCTCTTCTTTTTGGATTTTGTCAGGGATGGCTGGCTAATTGGAAGAACTCATGAAAGTACCTTACAATCCAATTAGCACTTCAGTGCAATTAAGTGGTAGAGGCTTCCCTATTCTACAGAGACTGGCTTTGATCTTATAGTGAAAAGTGTCCTTCCTTAAAGCTGTGGTTTTGATTTTTTTTCCTCAGTAATTAGTGCTAATTGTAAACCCAAGCCTGACCTGCTATAAACAGAATGTTTTACCACATTTGACACGAGGACCTCAAATCAGTGTTCTCTTTTGTCTACATTGTACCCGCTTATTAGAAGTCCGGCTATTTCACTCATCATTTGATGCACAATGGACAAGCACACACTGAAGTCAGCTGAAACAAAGGCCTTGATCTGAAAAGCTTGTGCGGGTGTTTCCACAATGTCTTCTAAGTAGTTGACTGGATTTCACTTAAGGAATATACTGTAGTTTTTCTGCATAAAGAATGACTATTCAAAAGCAATTTCTAAAGAGGTTTAGTGACCCTTGTATATTCGGAAAATAAAAACAAAAGATAAAAATGTCTTTTCATGGGAGCAAATGTAAAAGACTGCACAAAACAACAGCAGAAGTCTGCTTAAAAGTACTTAATATACCTGGTAAATCAATTCATTGTTTAGGTTCATTAAAATGAATTAAAATATAGGCCAATGAGATATGTTTATATGGAAATAAGATGCTGCAAATATAAAAATCCCAGTCATTCTCAGAGGTATAGTAAGAACCTTTGAAATTACCAGGCAGTTTCTATGCAAATGCAAAGCAGCTGGATGTTAGGTGGGAAATTTCTTCCTCAAATATCCTTTTAAACATCTCATTCCATTATTTGGTAAATGCTTTCTTCATAGAAAAAAATCATTAATGAGACTAGACCCAGTCCAAGTTACACTGCCTGACATTTTGAGTGAGGACCAATTTAGTGGTCTCGAAGCAGATATAGGCCGGGGTACAGATCTACATTCGAGGAAAGACGCGTATCTAAATATGAACATACACTACACATAAAATACCATGACACTAGTGCTTCTTGAGAATAGATATTCTGTTGAATCATTTTCCCCTTGGGATGACAATCAAGCCTAGAAACAATATTTCTACAAACAATAATACGATTAAATAGGACTAAAACAAAATACAGGATGAGATCTGTATTTCATATCTTTTAGATTTATTTTAATCATTCTAAAAACAAAGTATTACATGCATATAACTTAAAGTCAAATAATAAAAAGTCTCCTAGAAATTTCAGTATATTTGTCCCATTCCCTCCTTTCCTCCTCTCCAGAGGAAATTACTTCCAATTCTTTGGTCACTGCTTTGGCTCTTCACTTCCCTATTTCTAAATCCCTTAAGACGCCTCTCATGGAATGTCTCGGAGCAGCTCGGAGGGATATACCTCCGACTGTGTTTTGGAACTCATTAGGTTCGGGAAGGGCTGCAGTTTTAGACTTAGGATCAGACTTGCATTCTTGTTTCCAGTGTGCCCTCTTGCTGCAGGACCCAAGTCCTGAGATACTCCCATCCATTTTCCATGAGCACTGCCTCTTTCCTGAAGGAAATGGGGAAATTATGTGATCCTGGCCAGTGAGGGGTCTGCAGGCAAAGGAGACTGGAAAGTCTAGATGCAACCTTAATAGACTTTCAAGTCATCTTTGGCATTATTATCTTCACTTTCTGTTACTACTTGGCCTAAAGTTTCTCAGATCTTCCTGGGAGGCAAACTGGCTAGCCGTTCTTTGTTACTTACAGACTTATAGCATTTGTATTTTACTTAACTTCTTTGTACTAAGTTGCTTAACTCTCAGAGTTTTTTAAAAAACCGACTGGTAGAGAAATACATGTAACAAAAAGTATCATTTCAACTATATCTAAATCCGTCTTTCAGTGGCATCCATCGTACTCACAGTGTTGTACAGACTTGGCCAAAATTTCCCAAAGTCTTTGATCACCCCAGTCACTCCCCTTCATGTGCTTTCGAGCTTCCCAGATGTCTTTCAGTGCTACAGCGATCTACTGTAATCACAACTGCACTTCACTTTTGTATTTTCTTTCTCATTGTTAAGGACAACTTATGAGAGAAGGATAAAGAAATATCTTTACTTTGTTACTGTAAAACCAAAATCCCATTTACTCTTTTGGGTGGAACAACTCTTGCTTGGAGCGGTTAACTTGCTGGGTACCAAAGTGATTTAATTACACAATGAGATTAAGACCCAGACCCAATTTGTCTAGTAATCCTCCCAGGCTATTTTCTATCAACTATATTATTCATACCATTATTGGGGTCTCTTGCCACTTTTGGTACAGATTTAAAGTGTGTACACTAAAGAGACTGAGGATGGTGTTTCCGTAAATATTTTTAGAAGACTAACTGCTAGGCAGTTGCTGATTATTAAACTGGATCTTAAATTCTTGTGGACAGTGTAATTATGTAATTGAAGAATACAACTAAATCTCCAGCACTTCCTGAATTTTCAGGCATGGAAGAACTTACTGACCAATGCTGACAGCTATGCTTACGTTTCCTTTTTCTAGAGCTAGCAAACTATATTTTAGGAACTTTAGAGTACAACATTTTAAATATCTCAACTAACATGTGATCTAAATTAAGTGTAAAGAACATTTTAAATATCTAATAATATTACAGCAAAAAATAACACTGTCTGTAATTGGATATAGCTTTCTACAATATAAGCCCTAATTTCCTATATTCCACAAATCACTATGGTCACTAAAGTGAGATAAATTATTTTCTCTAGTCTCAGGTATTGAGTGCTTCAATGAAAAATTGGAAAGCAAAAGGTATTCAACACGGTGGTAAAACTTAAACAGCATATTAGGTTTTAATTTCTGAGATAAAGATTTTCAAATTTTGACAGACAGCTGACAAAAACTGTACACACTTAAAGTATAAATACAATGTTTTAATTCTATGTTGTTTTACACTGGTAAGTGATTTGACTGTCATTACAGGAAAAGAGGTGAAATAATGGGAAAAACAGCATCAAAGGAATGGGGCAGCAGCGCTTTCCGGTAGGAGCCCAGTAACAGCCTTGCTTAACATCACATACCGTAAGTGATACAGCAAACTTGAACCCAGACCCACTGTTCTCAGCAGCGGTGTGTAGATTGAAGAGTTCCCAAAAACCTCAGAACAAAGTTTACTTACATACTTACATACACAAAGTAAACCTAGCACTAAGCATAAAATATTACAGTGCTGTCATCACAGTGAGGGCAGGGCAATCTCTTCTCATCTGAAAAGGCAATTTAGTCTCTTCTTTCTGAGTACAAACATCTGTTACTCTTGATAAACTATTCATAAATATGGAAAACACTGGATGAAAGAAACTAAACTATGCCTATGAAAAAAATAGTTGAAAAATTTGTTCTTGCTTTTAGGTGTATGTTATGAATCACTACAAAAACTCATTGACTCACAACAAAATTCTTTTCACACAGAACTTACTGTGTGTGCCAACAATTTGGCCAAGAACCCCAAAATAAATAAAAGTGGCCCGTGAGCAGATATTGAGAAGAAGCACCATTGTAAATGTACTACGTGCTTTCTTTACAAGATAGCCTATAAGTTTCACTTGGGGTCTAGTGACTCTGATTTCAGATACAATTCTGATAAACTAGCTTTTTCCCCCTTGAGTTCTAAGCACATCAAAAGCAGTGTATACAATGCATGAAGAACACAGAACACTAAAATATCATGACCTTAATGAGCTCCTCTCGTAAATAACTCAAGAAAGATGATGGCAAAGTTCAAGGGTTGCAAAACCACAGCTTGGAGGCCAAATTCAACCACTGCCTGGTTGATGGTAATATTTTAGCAGAAATTAGCCATGCTTATTCATTTACACCTGATCTATGCCTATTTTCCCATTGTAATGGCAGAGGTGATTTGTGGCAAGAAAGCACATCTCAAAAGACTTAAATATTTTCTATCTGGCTCTGTAGCACGGAAGTCTTCTGACCCTGTGATTCAGGTTACTGAAAGTGTGGATACTTAGCCCGCTACACCTCACTGGGTCCAGTAGGTATGATATACCTGGGCCATCCAGAAACTGCTGCCTTGTGTTTAGTGTACTTCAGTATATACTACTTAATAAGGCACTGGAGAACATAGTATATTTAAGAAAGGTTTCCAGGAAAAATGATTGATTATTTTGTAACTGACACAGCATAAACATTTCAGTTAAGTAGGAAACCATTTTTATAGAACATCCAAATAAATGATACTTGAAATAGTTCCAAAAAATTCAGAAGGTTGAATTTTTAAATTATTCATTGATACATGTAGGTGAACAAAATTAAATCATTTCCCATGCCCTTACTAAAATACTTTTCCCCTTAAGATCAAAGTTTGTGCTCTAATTGCCTTAAGGTGAGCCATAGTCTCAGGACTGCTGAAAGCTCACATTACCTACACTGAGCATGTTGGAAACACTGATCCTAGACAGTGAACTGGCATTTTTGAAAAACTACTGCTGTAATTTAAACTAGTCCTTGATCTTCCCCCAAAGCATGCCAGACAACTTGATTTCCACAAAACTTTCTAATCCAAACTGAACAGTATAATGTGGACAGTGGGGAATAGACGGGTTTGATCAATTATGAATTTATATGATATGTTATTAAGCTATTCAGGCATAGTCTTACAATTCAATATTTTGAACACTAATACCATGCTACATAATTTTAAAATGGTGCATTTCAGAAAAATCTCACTAGGGCATATTTGCATATTTGGAAATCTAATTAACCTAAGCATATCTTAAGGCTTTCAAGAGAAAACATACAATAATATTTTTGTCAGTTGAATGTTTGCTTGAGGCTACATAAGAATTTTATCATCTGGTGCAATGTAACCCTTCAACCCTCAATTTTTATGCACACATAATCTAATCTGATTGTTGCAGAGAAACTCTCCCTTCTATTTGGCCTGAAGACTTTAGGGCTCAGGAGGAACAACCTGGCCACTTCAAAAACACATCTCAAGCGCCAGTGATAACTTTCTGTAGTAAACCCAAAATGAAAATCCTCTTCTGGTTTAGATAACATAACTCTGAGTTGCTTTTGTTGCAGACACACTTGAATCAGATTTTAAAACAGCTACCACATAGTATGTATAGCAAAACAACCTTTTAAATTTTATGTGGGGAGGGATAGTTCAAAAGGAGGACAGGCGCCCAGACAGGGGCCGTGCCTGATCTGACTTCCCAAAGGTCACCTCCTCCGCCTTTACTATCAATTGCTCCTAGCAGCATTTTCCTCCATCCCTTAAACCAACTTCTATGACCACAGCAAAATACAAGAGAACAGAAAGAAAAGAACACTTCTTGGGACCTACTGGCTTCCTACTAAAAGCCAGTACAGATTTCTTCAGGCACTGTTCTCTTTGCATGCCGGATGGTGGAGATTGATCCACGGCTAAGGCCCTACCATTCTGTGACTGGTGACTTTGGCCATTTATGTTGCCAGGGTGAAAAAAGCACCCTGCTATCCTTGTTACTGCTTCTTCCAAATGACTACTGCAGATTCAGAGGCTCCAACTGCAAAATACTATTTGTACTTGCATGGCATTCACCTGTCTTGTCAAATTCCCTGCGCATGCTGCACTGCTAGAGAAGTTCAGTGGGAAATGTTGCTCTGCAAGAAATGGAAATTGCTTATATGAGCATTACTTAAGTAAAAAACTAGATTTATAAAGATTCCTATATGACCAATAAAATGTAGATGTAGTATGCTACAAATTTCAGGAGATAAAGTTAAAAAAAAACAAACTATGAGCTTTATTTGCAACAATGTGCTGTCAGTTTTGCTATAATGCTTGTTTTGAAATCATAGATTTGTTCCAAAAGATTCGGTATGTTAGAGAACCCTTTGAACGTAATGGAAATGTTGCATTTGCTTACACTAATTTCTTTGTCAAAAACACTAGGTGAATACAGAAAATTGTACCCTGGTGCATCAGACTAGGAAGAAATCCACAAAGCACCTGCAAGCACACATTTTGAATTTCTACCAGCTACCTCATTTCACCTCCTGTTTTATGCCTCTGTTATGAGCCACACTCATCTGTATCTGGTGGTCTATCTTTCTGTCAGATTTTAGATGAACCTGCTTCTACTGCTTTACTATAATCTGATTTTACTTTAAGTTTTTTTAAAGGTACAATGCTACATTTACTGTAGTACATCTGCAGTCCAGTATTTAGTATAATTACGTATTTCTTAAACATTTCACATGTGCAAATGTTTAACTTAGCATCCATCTATTTAAAACTATACATGCCTCTAATGAAGTCTTTGAGTGGTTACCATTAACCCCACTTTTCTATAAGCTACAATTTTCGGTAGCATGATAATATTCAGAAACCTTTATGTTACCTTACAACAGTATGGACTATGATCAGATTTTATTGCTATACTTGAAGATCAAAAAAGGGTAAAGAATCAAAAAGTATCTTTTATATTTACTAGTTTTCATCTTGCTGAGGAGAAACAACCATTTTACAATTCTTGGCATTTTAGAACCCCCTGCGCCCCCTTCCCTCCCCATCCCAATTCAGCTCCAATGTGATCTCTCCAGCAAATCTATTCCATCACCGAAACCCACCCATATGTATAGGAGGCATTCATTATGCCTCATGTGCTTCAAAGATGCCTGTTCCCACCCTCTGCACAGTATGCTTCATGTAACACTACAAATGTCTGTGTACTGCTTATTCTCATTCACTAGACTGTGAGCTCTTTAGAGCTTTGTACATCAGTTGGGATTCTGAATGGTAATATAGCCCAACACAGGGGAAGTGGCCAGTAAATGTTTGGGAAAGAAGAACAAAGAAATGTCCAGTTCTTTGTATCAGTCAGAGCCATGAGCATAGTGCTTTGTGCAGAGTTGGCACTCAATAGATACTTGCCAAATAAATGAAAGAAAAGGAGACAGAAAAAAGTGTAATTACTTAGAGACAGAAAAAAAGTAAGTGAAGTTATCCCTTGGAATTGTCAAATGAAGCCTTCATATAATAAAAATTCATCTTTATAGGCAAATAAGAAAGAAGACAATGATATTTCTATAAAAAGGATAGAACTATTAAATTCCTCCAGTGATTGCCTGGGTCATTACTACCATCAAAGCATGACAACTCTTAAACTTTCCAACCAAGTTTGTGTTCACTACATTTTAAACAAATTCAAAGATGATGTCTCTTGATACCCTTAGACAATGTGTAATAGTATTTCACAATCAAGAGATTCCTTTCAATGTAAAGGCAAGTCTCCCTTGCTATTTTAAACTAATTTTTTTTTATTCATTCTTATAGGGGCAGAGAACTAGTCAGCAGTCTTATGACAGTTATTAAGTCATCTCTTAGCTTTCTGTTTTCCATGCTAAAGAAACAAACTTCTCTAATCTTTACCCACATGACCTATTCTATATCCCATAAGCATTTCTGTTCTTTTATAGACCTTCCCAATTTTCATATTTCCTTTCAAATGTACAAACTCAAAGGCAAACAAATAGTTTAATAAAGGGTTTTACAATGCCAAACCTAATGAAAGATTTCTAATTCCTTAAATCCCAGTATCACAAGTGCTGTAGTGTGCTTTAGTAAAGGCCAACAAGCTTGTAACACATTTCTGTGCCTATTAGCCATCATGCACTCTGAGAACATGCAGTTTTGAAAAAGAACTGGCACCCACTCTCTCTATGGACAGAGGTTCAAAGGTGTGCTGAGTTTAAAAGGTTCTGCTCTCATCAGCTCACTGCACTGGGTCCTTGGGGAATAGAGTCTGACTGGTATGCATCTTGTCTTACTTTCCGCTGGCTCTGGCCACAAGGACTTCCATGTGCCTGTTATGCAGCAGTTAGCCTTTGGAGTCCTGCTCTGTCTAGAGTGGGCAGCACTCCTCCAACTCACCTTGAGCTCACAGTCCTCTTCTTGTCCTGTCTGTGCCACAGTGTACGGTTTACTGACAGTACAGTTTGCTTTCTCTCTCAGGATATAACCTTCAATTTGTCCTCTATTTTTAAATGTGATTTATATAATTTATTAAGGTGATTTTGAATTCTAGTTTTAGCTTTCCAAGTTTTTGTAGCTCCTGTTAGCTTAGCATAATCTCCAAACTTAATCAGTATGCCTTTAACTCTGTCACCCGAGAAATAATACAAATGCAGAATGGAATCGAACATGAGCACTAGGACTGAGTCCTGATGGCCTCCCATCAACAGGCCCCTGTGATGTGTGATGAGGACTTCAGGAAGTAAATCTCACTTACCTAATTATGATGGGAGCTAGTTAGAGAAAATCTTATTTATTAATAAGGGTTAACAACTTATAGGCTGAATTAAAGTAGATACTAAATTGATAATTACTCTATCCACTGCTTCCTTTCAGTCTGTGTAGGTTAATATTTTTATTCAGAGAAGAAAATGATACCATTTTGGGAATACTTGCTATTGGCAAAACATGAAAATAAAATTAAAACCAATATTTTTGTAAAGATTTTCTTTCACTCAGTTATTACCACTGTAGAATTTTTAAAACACCAAAAATTAACTAACCTTCTAAAATGTAAAATTACAGTAAAAATAGATAAATATATTAGGTCAATATAAGCAGTTAAGAAAAATAAGCAGTTAAGAAAACGGATCTCATCAGTCTAGTAGCTGTGACAGTGATCTTGTCATGAGATTAGGCTGCTGATGGATTAAAGAAAATATTAACTGTACAGAGAAACAAAAACTAAAATTAACTTTAGGGGACAGGAGTAAAACTCAGTGGCAGAGCACATACCTTTAATGTCTCAGGTCCTGGGTTCATCCCAGAACAAAAAAATTAAAAGTTAAATGAGTTCAGCTACAAAGACTCTTCTACCTTGTAGATGGTAAACCCTGTACCCTATTATAAACTTAAACAAGAAACAGAGTATAGCAATTACTCTTAGGAGCTGTGAAGTCTTTCTTCATTGGTAATTTTTAATGAGATAAGTAACCTTAATTTCCACTTAAAATATTTGATTCTAGAGCAATTTCCATCAGACATTTCTGTTACTGATGCTGCAATCTCCAAAGATACAAACAATACACTTAGAGATAACAGCAATGCTCTTAAAGAAGTGTTCTGTTAATCAAAACATTCAATGACTGAAAATTCAACTGCTATGTAGTCTCTTGATTGGTCATTTTCTAATTACTTTTAGTTTCAAAATGAGTTATTTCTGATGAAGTTGTTTTGTGCAACTGCTTGTCAGATATTTACAGAACTACAAAGAAATGACTTGAAAGAATTATTAAAAAATTATTTTAATAGACTGAAATGTATGGAATGTCTGATAAAGGACTATCTGCTAACAGAAAAAGGAACATACATCAAAAGGAGAAAAAAAATATGAGCTATGATGTTCAGCAAAGTGTTACTGAACTGACCTTGGAATTGTATAAACATACAATTCTCTCCCATTTAGTTTTCTGCTGGCATACACATTTCTGTCTGCATATAATGTTAATGCATCATTTATTTATATCAAAGCCTGCCCTAGACAAGAGTCCTAAAAATACAGTAAAGTGACAGGCTTTATTCTCTGGGTAAAAGAACTTGAAAAAGTTCTTATTTTTAAAATATGCTATTTTATAAAAACAATACTCAGATACTCAGTTTCTAGTCACTGAGCTATGAATGGCCTATAAATACACTTAAACGTGGTCCTCTTCCTTTCTTTTCTACATGTATTTGCTTTGATTGCTCATTAGCACCTCCAGGATAAGACAGGCTAGGTAATATTTACTAACTTAGAAGACTTGCCAAAAACTTCTGAAAATCCAGTCCTTTATAGTAATCTTACTTTTCACTATCGTTCTTATAAACAATTAACAGGATTAAGTCCATGGTCAAGTACACGGCACACTGAGAATAGTACCACAGTATTTACTTTCAATTTTAATAGATTATCATCTTATAATCTATTCCTACCAAATACAGAGTTTTAAAAGTTGTACGCAATATTGAAGATTAAAGATACAGGAGAAATATATTCAAAATATATGATTTTGATTTTGGGGGGCACTGTTATATTAAAGAATACAAAATAAATATGTCATTGTCCTGGGATCTGGTTGTCTTTTATTACAGAGTGGTTTTCATTACAATGGCATTATGACTGGTGGCATTTGGCTTTTGAATTAAAATGGGCAGAAAGAACTTACTCTGTTGCTCAAGAAGACACGAAGAGGTACAGGGACCGAAAGGAACAAGGATGCGTGGAATCTGAATCAATCTCGATGCAAATTTGATAGTTTAATTTTGTTACAAAGATTTTTTTATAAAAGTAGGGTTTAAATATATCAAAGGTTCCATTTGTACAGCTTAAGATGAAGTCTTGCTCATAGACTTCTAGTTTAGTGAAATCATTCTTTCTAATCTAATAGGTAATATGAATTTTGTGAGAAAAATGTTTAATAATTCAATATGAAGGTAAGTATACAAAAGGAGGTCACGTTCTAAAGTCATCATATAATACAGAAATTAATTCAAATATTGGAGTACTCAAATTCTTAGAATGTCTTCAGTAAAGGGGAAGACAATAGCTGGAAATTCAACAAAAGGCCAGAAAGGTTGTATGTCTGAATGCTGGTACTGGTAATTTTTTAACCCACAATTTCTAAATCTTTCATAAATAGACTATAAATAGATATCATTTTATAGACAGATAAAAATGTATTAATATAAAAGAGCTTAAAAGCCAAATACAATTTTGAGAAGACTAAGATTTCTGCTAGCGTCCTGCAAGGAATCATACATCTCCAGACACTCTACATGACGCAGGCTGACTTCTTTGGGGCCGATATGTGCTCATTTGGAAGACTCGTGCCTTTATTTTAAAAGTCTATTCTATCTCCACTGGTTACAAGTATAAAGAATATAAATATTAAAGATGTGGAAAAACCTAGAATTTTCTACCTAAATTTTTTCTTCCCATTGCTTGATTTCATCCTGCAATTACTGGACTCGGTATAAGAATGTCTGAAATATAGGGGAAAATGTTATTGTTTGGACTGTTTTACATACTGGAAACTAATACACAAATTTCATTTAACCAAGAATTGCTGGGTCAACTTGCTACTTTACACAGTACTAAATACTGCACAAAAATGACAGAAAAGTCCTACCTTTTCTCTCTCAGGGCTCATGATGTACTTCTATCATTTAATAGAATACTACGTGTAGTATAAATTTAAAGACAAAGTTGTGGTGACATGTGGCAGAGACTTTGCAGATAGAAAGTGTGTGCTCATGACTTAGTATAATTCCCAGTGTTCATGATTCACTTGGGGCTCTAGAGGGATGCTTCTAGGTGATCAGGATGCTGTGGGATAAGTTTGAGGCCCAATGAGGTTTAATTCCTGGTTCTTATTAATGTGTATCATTGACAAATTAACCTCTGTGTTTTCTAATCTGTAAAACTGAGATAGTTGTCTTGTGAAGATTAAATGGGACAATGCATGTAAAGTGCTTATTCTGTTAAGAGCTCCATGAACTTTGTGCATGAATCAATGTACTCGATAAACTGTATATACATAGAACTCCTTGGATTAAATAGATTTACGTAATTTCCTCAGGACAGGATAATATATTAAATCAAAGCAAGGCAGACTGAGTTGTAATTATCACTCAAATAAACCCTTTTCAAATTATGGAGTCAATCTAATCATATCATTAATATTTCCTTACAGTTCAGGAATTCAATCGGTGGGCTCCTGAGTGTTGAGCAAATCCCTGGTAACCACACAAAGTAAACACCCGCCCACCTATTAGCACCAGCAATCATTTGGCATTTGTCCTGTTAGTTATTCTGTGTAATGGTGTGTGAGAAATCAGTTTCTGCTTCCATGACCCTTTGGAAAGCTGGTTTTCCAGCCCAGGATCCCTTGCTGAGACTCTGGGGTCTGACAGCTGCACTCCAGAAACGAATTCTCTCATTGGCCCCTTCTTGGAAAAGAGGAAGCAAACATTGTGGGCGCCTCTAAAATAGTCAGAATCTATTAGAGGGGCTTGATTATTGATAATGACCATTTCTATTTTGGGACTAACAGCTAACTAGGGCTTCTGTAGTTTAACAAGTACTCATCATGAATCCTGAGCTATCCTTCAGAGAACATCAATTTTAGATCATGTGATATCACAGAATAAATGGAAAGGATTGTTTCCATGCCTTTGGATTTTAAGAAATATACTGTATTTCCTCATACTTAATATCTACAAAGAAAAGAGACTTAGAAAATAAAAAATTAAATATAAATATATATGCATGCTCTAACAAATCCTTAAATTTAATACTCTCCTTTTTGGTGGGGAAAACATTTGTTTATTTCAAGTATACCAAGATGTATCACAAGCCCAGAAAAAAGCCACGTAACACATGAAATGAGCAATCTTTGCATTTTCCAAAATTTTTAAAAGTGAAAAGAGTTCCAATTTTATTCTACAGAAG
The DNA here is from genome assembly GCA_004027595.1 of Dinomys branickii. Classification (NCBI taxonomy): domain Eukaryota; kingdom Metazoa; phylum Chordata; class Mammalia; order Rodentia; family Dinomyidae; genus Dinomys; species Dinomys branickii. The sequence goes on from PVLD010017631.1 coordinate 26,933, forward strand.
TATTATGGTTGATACATTGTGTCAACTTGGGGAGTCTAGAGGTTTGGCTGAGTGACTCAGCAGGAAGCCAGGGTGCTTACTTTGTATACATCCCGAGCCTGTGGAAGAGGAGGGCATGGAGATTGTGTGAGAGCTACACGGCTGAGTGGGGGTAGCCTGTTTACAGTGTAAGGGAGAAAAAGAGGCTGCTTGCTGCCATTCTTCCCTTTTGCTGGTTGTTTTTGCTGTGTTCTGCTGCCATGAACGTTTGCCCTCTGCTATGTGCCACTCTGCCTCAGAACCAGCCAAGTATGGACTGAAACCTCCACAAACTGTAAGCTACATAAACCTTTCCTTCCTTACTTTCGGGTGAGGGTACTTTGTCTTAGCAATGAGAGAAAAGTAACCAAGACAAAAAGCTACACCAGAAAACCGCAAGGTAGAATGCTAAGGTCCCAGAATGGTGAAATCTTGTTATGAACAAAATGATTAAAGGGCTTCAATAAAATAATCACATTCATACCTGAAGGACTGTCATGACAGCCCTCAGTTAACTTTAATTCTAAAGGTGCATAAATTTAAAAATACACAAGTCTTAGTTAATAAAACAATATTTTAATATATTAATAATATATAATATCCCACATCCAAGGCCCCTCTGGAAGGTGGCGGTGGGGGTGGGACTGTAATAATAATTTTTAATGTATTGTCACTTTCTCATACTGGCAAGATTAAAATTCTGGCAGGGTTACAAATGTGAATCTATGCTTAGTTGTTATTAAGGAACTTATAATTCATGGAGGAGATGAGATATGATTATATGAAGACACACGGACAAGGTCATAGAGACCAGACTAGCGGAAAATGGTTTAAAAAGTGTGGGAAGAATCCCAGAATTCATGTGGAGAGAAGGCTAAAGAAATAGAGACATGGGCATAAAATAAACTCTACGGATTTGATCCTGTTCATAGCCAAAGGACCCTGTTCATTAGCCAGAAACCTGATACTACCTAAGGTTTCTTCTTTTGTTTCTACACGTGTTGCATGTGTTGGTCACAGATATACCCCAGAGGATATTTATAAGGAGTCGCCACCACTGTGGTCAGTGCATTCTTAGCTCCACAAGAAAGACACCTGACTATAAGAATGACCTCCAGGTGCAGCACAACACGAAGAGTGGAGGGGGTAAGTTGCCTAATCAGGGCAGTGAGTAGCTACACTCACTGGTCTAACTGAATACTTCTCCCTGCTTAGAAAAGGTATATTCTCTTTAAGAAATCTCAGTTGGCAGTGGCAGTTTCCTGTCTTTAGGCTTAACAAATTATGGCAAAAGGCAGAAAATATTACACAGGAAAAACACTGTCCTTGATATGCTTGCCAGCATGCCAAAGGGAAAAAATGAATGAGTAAACATAGTAAGTAAAAACAAACATTTATTCTAGAGCCATACACAGTTGAGTGTTTTACCCTCCTACTTCTTCCCTTTATTACAGCTGAAAATACAATGCCTTTCCCTAGATAAAGTGTTTAACTTTATTAGGAAAAATGTACAAAGACTACAGCTAATTCTGAAAAACTGTTATATATGATTGCTAGTTCATGGTTCACCATTTCTAATATAATAGAGCATTACAGAGTGGAGACCTAACTATAATGATACCTTAATGAGAAGAGTTTCAGTAATATTCTTTAGGTGAAATAAAAATAAACAAATATAGGCAAAGATGAACTTTAAACACAAAGAGGTAACATGTATTTGAATATACAGTGCTCTCCATTTAAAACCAGAGAGAATCTAATCTTTCACTGGTATATAGATAATACATAAATGAATTTTCTTTCATCTGTAAACTGAATGCTTAAAAGGTTATCTGTACTTTAAAGTACATCAGGGGATGCTTTATAGGATTATAGTACTGAACCATCAATATTGACCTCATCTGTACAAAAGACTTTTATATTAGTATGTCAAGGAAATGTACCAGGTTCCTATAAAAACAAATCCTTCAACATTCAGTAACACAACAATGAAGTGAGTATTCTGCTTCATAATCCTTTCACCTCAATGCTTTGATAAGTATAATATATGGCAATGAATTTGCTATAAAAACAACACTGATATTTCAAAATGAAACTTTCCTTTGCTGAAAACTAAAGAAAAAACATGCATTGCTAAAATTGCTGCCTGGCTACACTGCATTTATGCAGATTTTAGGTTAATTGGTAGGACACACAAACAAGGGTTCTAGCAACCATTTTACTGAGCCTACATCTTGATTAAAATGCCACTGTAAGAAACCGAGTGTCATCTGTCTTCATGTCATGTTTAATAGATTTCTAGTAAAGAGCCCACAAGTGCTCTTTGTAAGAGGTGATGAAATATAGTAATGTCCCGTTATACTTTCACAAGTAAGGGTCTGGCAGCACTTCCGTTATAATTAAGACACTGACAGGGAACGAAAGGAGTGATTTCCAGGTTTCTTGGCCCTGACAACAGTGCTCTTCCCGGCCCCGCTGCCACATTGGGCCTTGGTAGATACATCTAGGAAACTCCAGTCAGAAAAAAGTCTGTGCAGTTTTTATTAGTAATTCACTTTTGTCAAACCATGTCCCCCCCCCCGCCACGGTTACTTAGCGCCTTCATTGCCTCTGCTTCTCCTCTTTTACCGTCTTTTATCTGTAGCAATGCTGATACCTTTACTTGCCATTTTCTTACCTGGATTTCTGCCCTAGAAGCAGAATAAGGCTTGACTTTCCTTTTCTATCCAGTTCCTATATTACCATAAACTTTGGGTCATATTCCTGCTTAGCTATGCATGTAAACATGTTAGTCACTTAGGGATTATCTCTCTGAAAGCTGGTAACGAAAGTCTGATTACTCCTATCTCATCTCACTTACTTCAAGACTGTGGATACCAAGGTAGGCGATTAACAGAGACATTAAAATACCAAGGAGCACCAAGAAGTTTCCAGTCATTACCTTCAACCTGTGTCACCTTGGAGTTTATCAGAGCCTCTCAAAAACATACACTGCCCCGAACAGAAAGACAAAAATAATCATCTCATGGAAACTGGAATAAACAAACGAAGCTTTCTCCCAGAGCATCTTGTACAGGCAGAACTGAGAGACCAATCGACCAAACCAAAGCCCGCCACAGCAAACCTGTAACAGCTTGTCTCCTCTTTTTTTAATTTCAAAGAAAAACACAGTAAAACAAAATGTCAAAATAAGGTAATAGGAAGGTAACAATGGTTAAGATATTGCATATAGTTATCCTTAAATTAGTTACTCAGAGTACAAGATACTGACATTTAATTGCTCATACAATGTCAGCAGAAAACTTTCTTTTCAAAACAAGAAATTAGTAGTATAACTATATGAACTGATATCTATCTATCTATCCATCGCTTATTCCTCCCTTCTTGTCTCCATTCCCCCATTCCAGTTTCTCTTTCCTTCCCATTTTAGTATCTGTTGTACATTTTCAGTCTTTTCATACTAGGGAGACAATATGACTTTTACATATGTACATTTGGTTTACTTCACTTATGAGTATGGTCTCTAGTTGCATGTATTTAGAGTATGGTAATATTCTTTAGTTGCATGTATTTACCTATGAAGTCTCCAGTTTATCTTCTTTATGGCTGAGTAGGGCTCCATTGTATTAAAAGTTCACATCTTTTTTATCCGTTCCTCATTGATGGGCATTTAGGTTGTTTCTAAGATTTAGCTCTTACAAACTGTGCTGCTATAAACATGGATGCACATAAACTGCTGTGGTTCGATGTTTTTAATTTTTCGAAAGGCAGCCAGAAGGTTAATAGCTGAGTCAAATGGGACCTCCAATCCTAGTTTTTTGAGGAATCTCCACACTGATTTCCACAGTGGTTATACCAGTCTACACACCCACCAACAGTGGAATAGGGTTCCTTTTCCCCCACAGCCCCTCCAGCATTTGTTTTTGGTTGATTTCTTGATAACAGGTATTCTTTCTCAGGCAAGATGGAATCTCAGTGTTGTTTTTTAATTTCACCTCTCAAATAATCAGTTAGGTTGAACATTTTTCATATATTTATTTACTGTATTTCTTTATCTGAGAAGTGTGCATTCATCTCAGATGCCCATTTTTGGATTGAGTCTTTAAATTTAGAAGGTCTGATTTTTTTGAGTTCTTTATATGTTCTGGAAAGTAATCCTTTGTCTTTGGAACAACTGGCAAACATTTTTTCCCACATTGTGGGTTGTTTCTTCACTCTGTTTGTGGCTTCTCTTGCTGTGCAAAAGCTTTTTAATAAGATGAGATTCTAGTTGCTGGTTATTTGTGATAGCTCCTATGTGACTGAGATTTTATTTATCAAGTCTTTGCCCATTATGAATGTCTTCAGGAGTTTTATGTATTTTATCTTCCACCAGAATTAATGTTTCTGTTTTAGTATTTAGATCTTCGATCCACTTTGAATTTTGTTTAATGCATGGTAAAACAGATGGGTTCAATTTTAATCTTTGGCATGTGCAGTACCAGTTTTTCTAGCACCATTAGTTAAAGAGGCTATCTTTCCTCCACTGAAGGTGTTTGGCACTTTTGTCAAAGATCAGGTGACTGAGTGTGTTTGTGGTTGTGGCTACATCTTCTAATCTGTTCCATTGATCTCTGGGTCTATTATTTTTTTTTGCCAGTATCCCCCTGTTTTTGTCATAGCAGCTTTATAGTATAATTTCAAGTCAGGGATTGTGATGCCCCTGCCTTGCCTTTGTTGTCCAAAATTGCTTTTACTATCCTAGGTCTCCTCTGGTTCCAAATCAATTTTAGTATTGTTTTATCTAATTCTGTGAGATACCCTATTTGAATTTTGATTGGAATTGCATTAAATCTGTATAACAGTTTTGTAAGTATGGCCATTTTCTATTGGTTCTTGCTACCTATCTTTTCATTTTCTGATATCCACTTAAATCTCCTTTTACAGAGTACTGTACTTTTCTATGTAGAGGTCTTTTACAGCTTTTGTTAGGTTGATGCCTAAGTATGCTTTTTTTGGATGCTATTATGAAAGATGTTGTTTCCGTAATTTCTCTCTCAGTGAGTTTCTTACTGATGCACAGGGAGACTACTGATTTTTCAGTGTTCATTTTGTATCCAGTCATAATACTGAATTTGCTTATTAAATGTAGCAGTTTTTCTAGTGGAGTTTTGGGGACTTCTTTGTAGAGTATCATGTCATCTACAAATAATGATAATTTAACTTCTTCCTTTCCCATCATTATTCCTTTTACCTCTTTCTCTTATCTAATTGCTCTAGCTAAGTTTCTAGGACTATGTTGAGTAAGAGTAGAGACAGTGGACATCCTTGTCTTGTTTCTGATTTTACAGAGAAAGCTTTCAAGTTTTCTCCATTTAGTATGATGTTGGCTGTTGGTTTGTCATAGACGGCTTTTATCAGATTGAGAGAAAAACCATCTATTCCAACCTTCTTTAGGGTTTTTATCATGAATGGGTGTTAGATTTTGTCAAAAGCTTTTTCTGCATCTATTGAGATGATTAAACGATTTTTGTCCTTGGTTCTGTTAATAGGATGTATTACATTTACTAATTTACATATGTTGAATGCCCCCTGCATTCGTGGAATGAGTACCACTTAGTCTTCATGTATAATCTTGTTGATAATTTGCTGCATTAGGGTACCAGTATCTTATTGAGGATTTTTGCCTCTAAGTTCATTAGGGAGATTGGCCTGTAATTCTCTTAGTTGGGTCCTTCTCCAGTTTGGTATCAGGGTAATGCCTTCTTACAGTAATAAATTTGGGAGTACTGCATCCCTTTCAATTTTATTAAAAAGTTTGAGAAGTAGTGGTGTTAGGTCTTCCCTAAATTTCTTGTACAATTCAGCACTGGACCCTTCAGGGCCTGGGCATTTCTTTGTTGGTAAGTTTTTAATTACATCTCTAAGGCATCTTCCAGGTGTAGTTGATTTTAAGTTTTGATTCTGTTGTAAGATCTTACCTCTTCAATTTGTTGAGGATGAAAAGGTTGCTTCTTTGGTCCAGCCCCTGGTTCTCTGGCACTCTATCACAGTATTTCCTATGACCTTTTAGTCAATCTCAGTCTTGAAATACCAGGAAGAATACCTGTTTAGGATAATTATGTTACTTTTGGCTATAATGCTACCATCAGCAATGACAATAGCATCAAGCACAGCCTAGAAAATGACAAACTGAGCTAACCATTAATTGGCCACCTTTAGGCACATGAACTAAATTTGTGGTTATGTAACAAAAAAGAAAACACAGAAAATTATATGCCCTATACATGTTCTTAATTTGTCAATTTTGCCCTCAGGAGTTAAAATTTGTAATGTGTTAGGGAGAAAATAGAGAAGTGGAAAAAGAGGGAGCGATTACAAGTAAGGCTGGAAGACTAATGGGATCACACTAACTTTGGGAAACTGGTACAGAAGACTGGAGGGAAAGAGAGAAGAGAGAAAAAGAAGAACAATACAAAACCACAACCACAAAAAGGCTAGAAGACACGTTCACACTCTTAAAATACAATTTCATACAATAAAGGAGAAAAAAACACAAACAGAAAACAGAAAACAAAAATAAAACTACTGCCACAACAAGAAAATCAAGAGAAAGACACACACAAAAAAAGTCCACTTCCAGGTTTGTCTCTGCTGTCGCTATAGACAAAGTGTGGAGACACAGTGTGATCTGTGTTGGTTTATCCCAGTAAGCCAGCAATAGCTTTTCAGTGGGCAGCGGATAATCTCAGCCAGCCTGAACCTTCTGGCTGAGACCAGACTCATTCAGCCTGAAGCTGTCAGTGTAGCTTCTGTGGGCCTGAGCCCAGCTGCGAGCCACTAGGTTGAGTACTGAGTTGAGCCGGCCCCTCTCCAAGATGGCTCCTGGCCAATGGCTCTCTCACATAGGATGACTGAGTCCTCGCGCTCTCCGACAGCTAGTGCAGGACTTCATGTCTGATGCGCCCCTCCACTGCTGCATCTCTCTATGGAGGCCTCCGGGGTCACCAGCAGTCACTGTGTGTCTGCAGGTTTGAATCCCTCCTCTCGCACAGTGAGTGCCGTCTCAGGGTCAGGGCACCACTGGCCACCACCTTCTTCTTTGTTGAAGTTTCTCTCTTCACTCTCTGTGTAGGCTTCACTTCACGCTTGAGATGCTTCCAGGGTCCAGACAATCCACTTCCTTCCCATTGTCTTCCTCATGTTGCCACATTTCAGCATCTGGACAGCAGCTATCAGAGAGGCTCTTTCTCCGCTTGTCACTCCACCCTCTTGATGCTTCTCCTCTTGTCTCCTGCTGGGCTAATGGGCCAGTCTAATCCTGTTCATCAGAGCTGTGCCTCCTTCAGCTTCTCAAACTGAAGACCTTCCCCTATTTCCACTTACTGCCTAATAAATCCACCTTGCCTCTCACTGATGTATCCCAGAATTCCTTTTTATCCGTGATGAGAGTTGAGAACCTATGTGGGAGCCTTGAGGTCTCTATCTTCTCTTCTGGGGATCTCCTCATGGCCCCATCTAGTTAGATAATCCTAAGAATGTCATAGCATTTAAACTAGCAGAGAGAAGAATACAAAGTCCAGACAGGACTGTAAACTGGTACCTTGTCATAGTGTTCTAGCCATTCTGCATACATTCCCCTGGTAACAACACACGGTAGCAATGGAAACAGAAGAGACTGCACAGCAGGGAGTAACAGAAGCGATAGGAAGAAGCAGAGAACACAATGAGAAAGAAGGAGGGAATGGTGCTCTGGGTTGGTTTATCTTGTTTGAAGCAAAAACAAACAACAAAATACTAGCATACCAAAGAGAAGAAACGGAATGGGGTATACAACCCTGCGCCCTGAAATAGAAGCAATTTTTATAAAGTCAACATTTCTATTAGCAGCAGACTGTCTAATGAGTAAGCATATAGCCTTGGTAGTTTGTTCAGATAGGGTTCTGAATTTTTAGTTTTCTGTTTCTGAGCTGCTGCATGAAAATGTCAACTTACATGGAGATATCAGTATCAACTTCCCGCATCTATTATAAGGGTAAGCTTAGATATTAAAAATATTTTCAAAGAGTTATGGTCCTATTTCCATCTTCATAAACTTGCAAGTAATTAAATTTCATAAATTTGTAAGCCCAGTACTCGGGAACTTGAGCAGGAGGATCAGCAAAATTCGAGGACAGCCTGGGCTATACAATGAGTTCAAGGCCACCCTAAATTACATACTGAGACTCTATCTGAAAAAATAAACAAAACAAGTTTATGAACTTGTAACAAATTATATCTGATTCTTATTTTCTCTAGAATTCATACATAGCATATTACCATTAATAAGGGAATACATACTTTCAGAAAAACATTGTCAATAAAGCTTTAGTTCTTCATGTTGATGAGGTCTCCAAAGTTACTATGGACCTAGGATCAGGGTACAGGAAGCCAGGCAGAAAGTTTCAGTTCTCAGATGCCCCTGAGTTTCTGGTACCCATGTGTTATATCATATACTGCATCCTTCTAATGGTCTTTTCCTTTACTTGCTAAAACTCAAGCAAAGCATTTTTCCTTATAACCAAAATAACCTAAAACATCTGACTCAGAGTCAAAGAAAAATTAAAAATAGTTATCATGCCACCTAAATTCCTACCTATTTTGCACTGGAATTACACAATCACAGAGGAAAACAATTTTAATGCCTTTCAGGGAAATAACAGATATTTAAACATTCATATATAATTCAGAAAATAATTTCATTTTAGCATAATAAGAATACAGTATTATAGATAAAATATTCATACATGTTTTTTGAGCAAAAAGAAGAGATCTTTTTCGTTGCTAAAGCTGCAAGTACTTTTGTAAAGTAAAAACTCTATATTAATTTTTTTGTAGAAAATCGGAATGAATTAGTATGGGGTGCACAATAACCTACTATGTCACTATGCCAGAAGTTTGACCAATTTCTTTTCATGGACGTTTGAAAATGTCAAGTTCATTTTTAAACCCATGGTTAGTTTCATCTACTTTAAACCAAAAGTGACAAAATAGGAATTGACTGGGGGGGAAATTCTGCAATCCACTGTTCTTAACATTTGATAATCCATGTGAAGCAGGTTTACCACAAACTGCTGTGACAGAACAAAGATGACAGATAAACTCCTGTGACCAAATTAATTGGAAATAGATGCTTCAGTCTTGTGATCCTATTTCAGGTTTTGAAAGAATTATATGCACCTTCAGAGCACACCACGTCTAAGGATGATTAGTCCTTGTACTGCAGGCATCGGGCTGACATGGCATGTTACCAAGGGTCTCAAAAGAAAGCTAAAAGTTCAGTGGAGGTGGTGCAGATTGTGTAGCTCTTCCAGGATTACCTTAAAGCACATTCTGGCTTTACTGCTGAAATTTGTGCCTGTGATATGTTTGTTTTCGGACTGTCATAAGTGAACTTCATAAATTGGTCTCTTGTTTTCTTCATTTTAGCTATATTCTCAGGGAACATAATATAGAACATCTGAAGGCATGTTAGATCTGGTCATCTAATCTACATATCATTTTTTTGCTACAAATTAGAATGATCTTGTATTAAATTATGGCAACTAACCCTAAAGTGAATACTTAATGATTTCCATTTGCCTGAAAGCAATAGTACCACGAGAGGTTAAATGGTCCACTATCTATAAATTTGCAGCTAGCCCCAAACCAAAAGAACAAAACCACCCCCCACAAAAACAACAAACTTCAACCCAAGCATTAAACACAGTCTCAAATGTTATCCATGAAATGACGAAGTATCAAAACTTTTTTAAAAAATGTAATTTCTGTGGATTTACTTCCAAATACTACATTATGTGGAAAGACAGTACATGTAGAAGATGAGAGTACAAATGAAAAAAGCTTAACTGCCTGTTGGTCACTGTTCAGGTTGGGCAATGTGTATAAGTGACTTTACAGTTTTTTTAAGTACTAGATAATATCTGAACAGACATGATGAAAACATGTATTATGATTTTAGAAAGCTATAATACTATCTTAAATGTTTGTTTTTCTGTCCAGAGATATGATCTATTAAATCATCATTGCTGTATTTAATTTACACAATAATCATAATAAATTTATGAGATAAAACATACATGCATGAATGGACCATATTTCAGTGCCTAATATGTTTTCTATGCTGATAAATATGATTCTTGCTTTGTCAAACCAAATATAATGAGCATAAGAAAACCTGAAATAAAAAATTATTCTAATAGACACTTTTTTGTTAGCATGTTTGACTTCTACATGCAAAATGATATCAACATTCACAAATTAACCACTTTTTAAGGTAAAGAAAAATACATTAAACACAAAGGAAAAAGCAATTAAATATTGGAATAATATAACAGAAACCTAACAAAAATGATATATTTACCATTTCATTTGCAATAAGGTTTCAAGTATTTCCATTCATGCTAAAGAATTCAAATCCCAATATGTCACATCATCTCTTGCATGTGAAAATGATATATATTAAAATCAATTAAACTAATTGACTAAATCATATCACTTAGCATGTGGGGGATAAAGCAGAAAACTCTATTGCATTATATTTTGATTCAATTATTTTGATAATAATGATATGTTTTAAAAAATAAATCACATTTTCATTAATGCATTATCACTTTCTAATCAGTAGAGTGGTACACTTACAAATGTGTAGTTCTATTTATAATGAAGTTTTGAAAATTATTAGTCTCTCAAAATTTTAAAATGTATTATAAATATCAGATTTGTGGGTTGAAGTTCCTAGTAAAAAAATGCAATTTTTACCTTTTAGTTCAGCTGTGACCAAACTATGTTGATAAGGTTGAACATTTTCCCCCTAATTTTAAGGCTAGTAAAATTTCCACAAACCTATATACAAATTTACCAACATTTAAAAATTCATAATTACAAATAAACTCAGGTCAAAAATGTCACATAGTTGCTTGAAAACAGACATGCAGAAGTCTATCAGTGATCATTTAAGAACACCAGAAAAGTAAAAATATCATCAGGTTTTCTTTAGTACACACAGCCAATTATAACATGCTTCTTAAAAAAATATGACTAAGAGACAAAATATTCAGAAATTCTATTCATAATATAATCTACATATAATTACAACATTCTGAATTCTGTGATTATTTTTAAGCCAAGTAATTTTATATCTAGGAGTCTAGCAAGATATCACCTTTCAATTTATTACCACTTTTTGCTACTGCAGAAACAGAATAATCTAGGATCCTACTGGTCAACACTTTCCTTCCACTTTGGCGATTTAAAAAGATTTTTTCAATCATTTTCTCTTAAAGATATTATACAAGGTGCTAATATTTTCATAAGCACAATCAACACCTTTAGAACACTGAAGAATTGGTTTGAGTTGAATATACATTCTTCAACAAATAGCCCCTTTTCTTAGTTTAGTTTTACTAATATTTGTACAAAGCACAAATAATTCTATAGAAATTAGAACAATGCCTTAAAACTAAAGGTTTAAAAATATAAATGAAAAATCAAACACCCAAATAATAGGTTCTCATGATAATAAATCAAACTTACACATTTAGTTTTTAAATGTGAAAATCTTGCTTAAATGAATTAAAACAATGAAATGATTTAGCTAGATACTGTACTATATCTGAAACTTTTATGTGTTAATTAAAAATAAAGGTAAACACTAGTATGATGATCACATAGGTATTGCTCATTATGACCATTAATCCGGATATGTCAACTTCAGCTGGTTAAGAAATCTTTAGCAAACTTATAGAGCACACTCCTGGCTCCTGGGCACATATGGGTGGGTCATGGAGATCCAGCCCTTATACGATGTACGGTCCCCCACCTGTCCTCTCCGGTGTTCTTCCTCTGTACTGCTTCCCGCAAACAAGGAGCTATGCAGCTTTGCTACCATAAAGATTTGCTTCCGGGCCTGCCAACCACATACTGAAATCCTTCTCCTTTAAGGTGTGGGTGCCTGGTATTGTGTGTTAAGAGATGGGAGAGCTGACTAATACATCCATCCTGGAATTTAACCCCAAGAGTAAATTTCTCATACAGCAAAGAAATTGTGCAAAGAAAAGAATCCTGTGCAAATAAGTCACTAGATTATATCTAATAATGAGGAAGACAACCCCAAATAGCAATCTAAATATGTATTATATCTACTTACCTGAGGGGTTTTGCTTTTGTTTTTTCTGTACTGGGAATTGAAAGCAGGGTCTTTACAGTGTGGTACAACCCTCGTTTTGTTTGTTATTATTTCTTAAGTCAAAGTCTTGTGAAATTCCTAAGTTGCCTGTGCTGGGCTCAAACTGGTGATCTTCCTGCCTCAGCCTCTCAGAGTGCTGGGATGACAGGCATGGGCTGGCTATACCGGGCTCTATGGTGTGTTGTCATAAGAATATGTAAATAAGGGTATGTGTAGAGTTCATAATATTTCTAGATAAATAACACGTGACTTCCTGAACTAAGAGTACTATAAAACTGGTTAATTTCTCCAGGAGGTTTCTTCACTGGACTGTACCTAGATGCCTACTCAAAGAAGATCACAACTGCTGGGCTCCCAAAGAAAGCACTAAGTTCTTTCTGCTCCTCCTCAAACCCCTTTTGAGTTCTCTACAAGAAAGAGATTGTGAGTTTGAAATTGGATTCCAGAATGGCACTCAAGCACCCTGTTCTAGATACAAAATTTTAAAAGAGGTAGGAACTTTTATCTGCTAAAAATATGCTTTCTTCTGGCATTCTACTATGAGAGCAGAGTAACTGGACAACTCGAAGCTCAGCACCTTGCCTATCATCTTCTCCCTTCAGCTTGGCCATACAGAATGGGAGCTAGCTCCCCAGGAAGAAAAGGGGTGGGGTGGTGCAGATGGGTATGATTACTTGCTTTGAAATGGATAATAATTCTACAATTGGTATTTTGAAGGCAAAAACAAATTTGGTCCCTAAACCAAGACAAAAGGATCACTCCACACAACTTTAAAATTAAGAGTTCTGGACTTCCGGGAAGATGGCGACAGGTGAGCAGCAGAGGGAATCTCTCCCAGAGACCGATCACTTGCGCGCGGCTGCCCGGTCCGTGGATGCAAAATTCCAAATGATCGGGCTGCTCTTCGCAGCCTCAGCATTAAAGGGCCGGCTGACAAGCCACCCGGCGAGAAGTGGGCGGATCCTGAGAGCTGGGTGCCCGAGGCACAGGTGCTGCGCTTGGGCCGCAGCTCGGTTTAAATCACGTACAGCCGAGAGAGCGAGTGCGGAGGGAAGAACGGCTTCAGCTCCTGAACCCGACCGGCTCAGAGGAGGCTGTAACCAGGATTTGTTGGAGGCAGTGGAGCAGAGGAAACTCAGAGAACACGCTACTGGGACAGACTGCACCAACCTGGGCAGCGGCCCAGGATCCCGCTCAGAACCCCGACCCTGCAGCCGGCACTGCGCGAACCGGAACAACAGCGACCGGCCGGCGGGATTTCTGAGTCGGGAAAAAGCTCCATCCAGGGAGATACATCTGAACGGCACTCCTCTCTGCACGATCACAGGGTGAGCGCTCTAACTGGATTTTCCTGAATCGGGAAGAAGGTAAGCCCAGCAAGTGACATCAAAGCACCTTTAAGGACTGCGGGATCTCCCGGGTGGGAAGAGCTAGCTAAGCACCCCAACGGGATTTGTGAGGGGGGAAGGAGCTCCACCCAGGGAGGAACACCGGAGTGGCCTGTCTGCAAGAGTCCTGGGGCAGCGAGCTGTTTATTCGCCCCGGTCAGGTCTTGGGGTAGGGAGTAGAAGCGGAAATCTCAGCAGACAGCTTAAGGGACATTCTCCCAAAGAGAAGGAATCATTGGAGCAGCCTCTGCAGCAGACCTTTACCTGCTAAACTGTCTGTGGAATTTGTAGCTCCACATTTTGAATCTGATACCCAAAAATGGGAAAACAGAGGAACAAAATGCAGTCTCAAAACTCAACCCCACCCACAACAAGTTTTGAATGGGAAGATACAGGGGAACCAGGAAGCCTCATAACTTCAAGTTATGAAACGATTGCATCCGAAATTAAACAACTCCAACAGTCCATAAAAGAGCTTAAAGCAGAAATAACCCACATACCCACAATGATTTCTGAGACAAAAAGAGCTGAAAACAATGATGGAAGAAATGTTCCATTCACATAGAAAAGAAATAGACAAAAGACTAGAAGAAAATAGGAAACAAATGGAAATGTTACAAGAGCAATTTAGGAATGAATTACCAAGAATGAAACAGGTCCAAAGAGAATGCCAGGATTTGAAAACTAACGCTGAAAGCATGCAAAACCGTTTAAATGAAACCGAAGATAGAATTTCAGAACTTGAAGACAGCATGGCAGCTTATGAGCGTGAAAGGAAGAA
>PVLD010017632.1:7692-41409 GCA_004027595.1 Dinomys branickii
GCTGCTTTACATATTGATATCTTCGAAGTGTGTGTTCAGGATAACACATACAGACATACAAGATTGATCAAATAACCCGTCATCGATTATTCCTTAGCATTAAGTGATATAATACAATAGTAGAACCATGTTAGCCCTCCTGCATATATGCATATTCATATATACATACATACATTTTTGTCTTTTTCTTTTCTACTTTTAATCAGTTACCCCAAAATGAGCAAGGGTCTGCTCAGATATCACATGACTTCTGAAGTATAGCTGCAGCTGCTTTATTTATTCTGTCTTGTTTTTCCAAGGATGCCGGAAAGTAGAACTTTATTACTGACACTGAAGATGCACCGAGAACTCCAGATAGTTAGATTATTTTGAGGGCAATGGTTTTAGGGTACAAAGAAGACCAAGAAGTTAGTCTCAGTCAGTAAGTTTAGAATTGATCAATAAAACTTTATTGTTATTTTAATGTTCTTGACACAGATGTCCGGCGTGCTAGGGGTATAGCATAGAAACTGGCCTTCTCTCTAAACAGCGCAAGTTTTATAGCTACACATTAATTAAAGAGTTGATTACTGACCATGAACATTTAACACATTTTATTTTTGAGACAGCATCTCTCTTATTCTAGGCTGGCCTTGGACTCACTATGTAGCACAAGATGGGCTTGAACTCAGGCGATCCTGCTACCTCAATCTCGAGGGCTGGGATTACAGGTGTGCACCACCACAATGGAGCCTTGAGCTATTTGTAGGTCAATGTTTGAGGGGTTCTGGGATTACATAGACAACAGAGAAGTCCTGATCCCGAGGAGCCCATGGATTACTAGGGAAGAGAGATTAGTGAAGCAGTGATTGCAATAGCGTGATTTGCTTTGTGTCAGGGAAGATGCCTCAGTGACAGATGAGAAGTGCAGGAGGAATTCCCAGGGACATTGATCACAGAGGAAAATCTCAAAGAACATGCCAGTTCAACAAGAGAAAATGAAAGAGGAAGGAACTCCACAAGGAGGAAGCAGCATGGTAGGGGTGGGAAGGCTTAGGCTCGCACAGCACATTCTTAAGTGGTTCTGGCTTGGGGTGAGGACGCGTGTGCGGGGGGGGGGGGGGGGGGGGGGGGGGGGGGGGGGGGGGGGGGGGGGGGCAGGCCTGACCAGGTAAGGGTCAGATCGCAAGGCACCAATGGCCCAACACGAAGTTTAATTTTATTCTTGAAAGAAGCCCAGCGTCTTTGAACCATTCCAGGCAGGGTAGTGACATTATTTAGGTTTGTGTTAGAAAACCCACTCTGCAAGGCAGTTATATGAAGGCTCCCAGGCACGGTGGTGGTTATAGTATTTTATCTGAGAAATGATACAACACAGTGGCAGTGAGGTGAAAAAGAGGGAAAGGATGGAGACATTAAAAACCAACAAATTATTTATAGATACTCATGTCAGTGGCATTAACGACTGAAGTGAGAGTGCAC
This sequence comes from Dinomys branickii, assembly GCA_004027595.1. Taxonomy (NCBI): domain Eukaryota; kingdom Metazoa; phylum Chordata; class Mammalia; order Rodentia; family Dinomyidae; genus Dinomys; species Dinomys branickii. Next base: position 9,154 of record PVLD010017632.1, read on the forward strand.
TAATTGTGTGGCTTTTTTCTCCCTTTGTCTAGTTTTCCTGATTTTTGGAAAACAGAGTTTCATTCAAATAAGTAGAAAAAATGCTAGAGGTATAATTAGGAAAACTTAATTTAAAAATGAGAATATTATGAAGATCTTTAGCAAGGACTAAGAGTATTATAAGAAAGTCTTTGTCATCTGAGAACTTCTTTTTGGTGTTCCCCCAGATAATCCATGGAACCCATAGAGCATTATTTTGTATTTTAGCCTCTGCAGAGATTTTGTAAATGATGGTAGGTACTTTTTTTGTCTGTGTGACAGTATCTGACCAAAACTTTTTTTATAATTGAATAAGAAATGAATAATATATACTAATAATGGAACATAAGTGAATAATTCATGATGCAAAGAAAACCTTCTCATTTCCATCTGTCCTCCTCTCTGAGTCCCTCTGCGATGGCTGGGGCCGGGTGTCAGCAGGTGTGCGCAGAAGAGGGAGTAGCGCTTTCCACCGTCGGGACAGCTGAGATTTCCTGGAATTGCCAAAGCACCGTCATTATATTCACCACAAGTAGCGTGTGGAGACTGCAACTTTGCTGTAATGACAACTTTGATTTGTACAAATCCTTTACAACACGGGGTGAGTTCTCTTGTTTAATTCTGTCATTTTTCTCCTTAGTTTCCCTCACATTTGGTTACCTGTCACTAAAATAATTTATGGAGGTTATATGTTGACTGAGATTCTCCCAAAGGCACTGGTGAAGGTATCTTCCTAGTTACGGAACTACTGTGACCTGGCGTCTTTGGTTGGGAAGGACTGAGTGACAGCCAGGCTGCTTGAAACTCATTTATTTTGAGCATTATATTTGAAAACACTGAAGGCACTGACTGCTCCCTTCATCCGGTACTGTGGTGCCTCAGTTCACGAACTTATGGGAAATTTGGGTACTTTCACGTCTTGCGGAAAAGATGCTGCGGCTGTGTTTGTCACTTGATGCAGAGTTCACAAGCAAATTGTTTGCAAACAAAACCATCTGTGAACCAGAGTGCCACTGTACCAAGAAAGCTTGTGTGTCTTAACACAGTTTTGCTGTCTGCTGTTTTCATGTTAGACTAGCTCCTCTTAGATTCTGGATTGACTTTGTTTACAAACTCTCCTTCAACACTCATTAGCTTAGTCCGTTCTGCCCATGAATAGCACTGAAGAGCCATCATTAAAATCTCACTTCCAACTACTGTCATGTGTAAGTCATAAACAGCCCAAACTGCTGCCAAAGCCAAATCAGAGAGCAGAGCGTGGCAACAACTGAGGAGAGTCCCAGGAGCCATTCTGGCTGTACACTGTGCTAATGTGCGATGTAAGCACTGAGGACTGCAGGAGCTTGGGGCTTGTTATGCCACTACAAAGAAGATGGATGTAGCAATGGACACAGGCCTTGTCCACAGGGGAGAAGGGCTGTACATTTAGAGGGAGCTGACTTGGAAAGGATTCCCAGAGCCCAAGTGCTATGACATTAAAGCCACTGGAAAATATCAGAGAAGAGATTATTTTGAACAGTATGAGAAAACTGAAGTGGTTGGAATTATGACTGACAGAGGCAGTGGCAAAAAGAAGGGCTTTGCTTTTGTGATCTTTGATGACTATGACTCCAATAATAAGACTGTCATTCAGAAATACCAGACTGTGACAGTCCACAACTGTGAAGTAAAAAAAAAAAACCTCATCAAAGCAAGAGACAGCTCCTGCTTCAGGTAGCCAGAGAAGTTGAAGTGGCTCTAGAAACATTAGCAGTGGCCATGAAGGTTTGGATGGCAGGCCGGCTGTGGGAGAGTCTTCAGTGGTCATAGTGGCTGTGGTGGCAGCCATGGTAGTAGTGGCCTCGGCGGTAGTGGGGAAGACTGCAGTAGATTTGTTAATGCAGAAAGGATTTTGGAGATGATAGAAGCTGCAATGATTCTGGCAATCACAGCAGTCAATCTTCAAATCTTGGACTCATGAAAGGAAGAAATGTTAGAGGCAGAAGCTCTGGTGCATAATTATCAGGTTAATAATATCTCGTAGTTATTGCCAGCTGATCAGCTCTGCGCTCTTCCAAACAAGTGTACAGCAAAGGCTAAATAAAAAGCAGCGAATGGAATGATATCAGGGCTCCAGGGGGATCAAAGCCCTCTCACAGAATGCGAGATTCTTTCAGGGCTAAGACCATGACTTTCTCCGGGTGGTCTGTATTTATTTAGTTAGCATGCGAGGGAAGGGGAGCACCCAAGAAGGGCAGAACCTCTCAAGGACTTCTCCAAGTAAGGTATTAAATTAATCCACCCAGGAGTGAGATGCCTGGATGCCTGTCGTTATCCAGTTGTGATAGGATCCAGGTGTCCTTGGCTATGATTTCATTTTATTTGCATCTTTTATCTAACATTATGGGCTTTAGTAGGGACTGGTGACTCACAGAGGTTCACTTACTATAAGTCTACTTCCCATCTCCAGACAAGGAGCCTGGGCCTTGGACAGATTCACAAGTAGGTTAATGTAAGTCTTGCTCAGGGCTGCTTCATAGTGGTTTCCATCATATAATATTTCACAAAACTATGAAACATGAAGATTATGGCAGGTCCAAAAGTAACAGTAGCTAATGACAGTGGTAGAATTTCTTAATCAGTATCAGAAAACAAAACTCAGCATGACAGGAGAATCAGAAAAATGCTGGGGAATCTAATGGGTACAGCAGATCAGTGAACCTTGCCTGGTGCAGTGGTAGCAGGGCTTAACTGCTATAAGACACATTTTAGAAAATAGTCATGTATATTGGCAGAACACTCAAAGACTGTATTTATTATGAAGTATATAACCTGTTAGTTTCTGGAAGTTATAAACCATTCTAACTGGGGTTTGATGTATTTTTTTTTAATCCATGCAATTGGTTAGTATAATCATGACACTAAATAAGTGTTTTTAAAAAATGTAGTGTATGAAGTTTTCTACTCTGAAATAATCTTGGCAGATTTCCCTAATGATGTGAAATTAGAATTTTTTCAGGGAGATACTAGGTTCCATTTCAAATGTGTTTACAGCTTGTATGAGTGGAAAAGCCATTGTCTTCAGAAACCTTGGTGTAGTTGAACTGATGATTAATGTTGTGCCTTTCTGAATTTCACCGTTAAAGGGCCACTCAAGCAAATTCGTAGATTTGGTTATAGAAATCACTTGGTTATAGATTGGCACATCTTCTGTAATATATCTGAATTGAATAATGGTGCTGAAATAAAATGGTAGATGAAAATGAAGTTTATGTATCATGTAGAATCATTATCATGTAGAATCATTATCATGTAGAATCATTATCATGTAGAATCAATACATGATTTAATTCTCTTGAAATACTCTCCTCTATCCAAAGTGAAGCCTGTAAAACACTAGTAAAACATATTTAATTAGTTTGAAGTATAAATTCAGTATTGATTTATACCTTAAATCTGATAAAAACAGACTTTTAAAAACATAGTTCATAATCTCTGTTTTTAGCTCTTTCAGTTGTTATAACAATTTCTCTGCAGAATTCTGGAGCTCTGAATGCCCTAAGTACGAAGTTCAAGGAAGGAAGAGGTGTTCACTCACTCTTCATTCATTCATTCATTCATTCATTCATGCTTATTGAGTACCTCCTACATCAGGTGCTGCTCTACACACCCAGGAAAGAGTGCTGAATAATGTAGGCTGAGTGTCATCTTGGAATTTATAACGTACCAAGGGAGAAAGGCGAGGAATTAAGTGACATAACTCCTATAGCGTTCAGCACAGGGTCTGGCACGTAACAAGCGCCCCAAACCATTATCACTGCTACTTCTCATTAACGCTGTCATCAGATGGCTTCCACTGACCTACGCCTTTGGACACTTAGTATGGTGACCATGCAGTGGGGTTTCTTGAAGTCTTTGCACTTTCAAATGGATTGTTTGAATACCAGCCTCAGAAAGCAGAGCAACTGGCTTCACTGGGGCAACTTGCTCAGAGAAGTCCTGGTCTCCCTGTGTGTGCTGCACCTGAACTGAAGGTGGCATTGCTGATAATCACTTCCTGTTGCCCTGCAGCCACACTGCTGTCTTCTAGAATGCATTATTGCAACTTTTTTCTTCACTCCTTCCCTCCATCATTTGTATGACATGTCAACACAAGATACAACATATCAATCATTTCTGGAGAAATTCAACTGTTGTTTTTGTGAGGAATGAGAATGATTACCAGGTTGATAGTGAATTTACTACTGACAATCTGATATGACAGTTGTCTCACACAACAACAAATGTTAAACAAACTTGAAAAGAAAACTGAGGCACCAGCACTGGCAGCACAGAGGAGGAGAGTTTGTTCATTAATCTAAATGTCTGGCCAGCACTTTGTCACTCTGGGGTACATGGGGACCTAGATGGGAACTACCACCTTTGAGCTTCGAAAACACAGATGGCCTCATCTCTCATCTATGCACTTAATATTAAGGCTGAGCTAGCCTACGGGGCTTACCTGATTTCTCAACTCTCATCTCAGTTTCACTTCAAATTTTATTAATGTATTCATTCATTCAATAAATAAGTCATATTTTTGACCCTTATTATGTCTCGTGCCAGTTATTTGTAGAGTTTAGCTTTCATAGAATTTAAAATGTGTGAGGATTATTCTAGGATTGTCACTTTTTATATCGCTAAGAAAGAACAATTAAAATGTTTTTACCTATTATGATAATCATCTAGCAAAAGAAAGGGCAATTTAAAAACCAAAATTAGGAGGTCGTCATCTCAGAATAGAGGACTGTTTTATAAATACAACCATTTAAGAAACTCTGTTCATTGTACTTATTTTTCTCATTTTCTAGGCATCCTGGAGCAAGCCTTCCTGAATCTGAACAGGCCAACTATTATTACTTAATCATTCCATATAAACGTGCTGTGCCAACCTAGCAAGCTTCATGAGGGTCAATGCCACAGCAGGTCCTTCTCAATCTTCCTGCAGGTGCTGTCCAGTTCTGCACTCAGAAAAGGGCTCAATTAAACTGTGGCAGATTACAGCTCACTCTTAGGGGAATTCTACTAATGAGAGCTGTGTGAAATTGGAGAGGACTGTGTGTGTGTGTGTGTGTGTGTGTGTGTGTGTGTGTGTGTATTTAAATAGTATATATATATATATTTTAATATATATATTTTCATTTTTTATTATTTTTTTTTGTGCTGGGAATGGAACTCAGGACTTTGCACTTTCCGGGCAGGTTGTTATGCCCCTGATCTATATCCCCAGCCCTAAATTGTATATATTAAGCTACATTTTACTAGAGGTTTTCCAACAGGGACTGAGTGATTCAAAGATAATTGTAAAGAGCACTTTTTCTTAATTTTAACTTTACAGAAAACAGTTCCTGGGACAAGTGTTAAATTACTAACATTTTCCTTGGGAGATGGCAAACCTAGAAGAGAGACAGTGAGGGAAATCAAAGGGAGGCAAGGACAGCTGTGAGACAAGAATGTATGTAGAACTTCGCAACAGAATACGGAGACACAGGAGGGTACTTGTAGTGAGTCCCTTTTGCCTAGGAAACTTTCAGAATGATCTACAAAGAAAAACTGTTTGGATTTATTTGAGCAAGAAAAGTAAAGGAATCATAGATCAGCATTTGCTTTATGGGTTGACTGCGTGCACTTCACAGATTTATCGCCTGGTACCTCAAAGGCTTCTCTGTGTCGGACACCATGCCCTGTATGGAGAGTAGTGCTCCGAGGCTGGCAGTGGTGGGAAAAGCTACAAAGTCTGTGGGCGGGGCTGAGCAGCCACGGTGATTAGAGATGGCCAGGCTGGATGGGAAGAAACTCCCATCCAGGACTCCACAGCAGGTTGTTTATTGGTGCCGTGTGGAAGAACTATTTGGATGCAGTGATGACAGAGGCAGGCGAAGCGCCTGGGGACCTAGAGACTGGTGACTCAGAGGGAACCTGAAAAAGCATATAAAATTTATGTGCATGCAGTGCTCATGTGCAGAGCTGAGCAAGACCAGTGTTTTCCAATGTCTGTTATAGGTATCACAGATGGTGGGCAAGAGAGTATGATATGAATTGTGGACGAATAACTTTTTAACATGTTAAGTGTGTATTTTAATGTGAATTAGGAAAAAATAACTAGTACATGGCAATATATTATGATATATTATCTTCAAAACAATATACATTTTCTTTTGAACAAAATTTCTTAAAACAAATATGTGAGTCAATTTAAGAAAAGTATTTGGTAGACCAGAATGTGATTGTGTGCCAAAAGCTGCTTTAGAGATAAGTTTTAAAACAGTGGATCCACGATTCTTCCAACACAAATGTCTATGATTTTGTGAAAGCCTGTATCATTCAGTCCTAGGCAGTAAGAGCTACAGCAGTACTAAAACCAGGAAATCCCTATTCTCCAGTGTGTGAATTGCTTTGCTTTGGGTTAGATTTTAAATCGAACTCTATACTTTTCTCCATAAAGCTCTGCTAGCTTCCCACTTTGGTTTTATAGTGTCTGCTTTTTTTCTTTCGTTAAATATTTATTTTCTCTAGTCCTTTTAAGCAAGAAAAAAGTGAACCTAATAGTCATCTGTAGGCACACTTCCTTCCTCTCCCGGTGCAGAAGCATTCCCCCAACCAGGGTGATTCATCTTCATCCTCCATTACGGTGTGCTACTCACTCAAGTGGTTTATTTCCAGATAGAGTTGCTGGGCTTGCAGATTGTGTTTGGGGTGATACTGTATCAAATGTGTTTCTGATGTCTAGATAAATCATGCCTGAAATTCTCTTGGTTGAATATGGGTTAATTTCCAAAACTAACTGTCAAATAGATAAAAACCTAGCTAGAAAAGAGTGCTGGTGTGTGGTCACTTTTACCTCATGCACATACACTAATTATATAATTAAAAGATTTTATTCTCAACAAAACTGAAAACCAAAATGTATGAAAATGTGAAGACATATGTTTGGTGAAAGCACCTTAAAAATTCTTTACCGGAGAGTGAAATGGATACAGAGCAGCAGTGCCAGGATGGGCCCATTAAAAGCCAATAAGAGCCAGGTCTAACGCATATTTACCAATCTGTATCTCTCCATGTCCACTATTGCTAATGCCTCTTTTCCTTCTCCAGTTTTATTGAGATATAATTGGTACGTAAAAATTGTGCATACTTAAGGCAAAACATGTTGCTTTGATATGTGTGCGTGTCATGAAATGATTGATACAATCAAATTAATCGATATATCTACCTCCTCAGATAGCTACCCCCCCTTTTTTTTATGGTTAGAACACTTAAGGTCTACTCTTTTACCAAGTTTCAGGTATAGAATACATTATTGTTAGCTACAGTCACTTGCTATACATGAAACCTCCAGAACTTATTCTGCATAACTTACACCCTATCTTAGTGCACTGGGCTGCTATACAATGTGCAAATTTATATTCCCATCAGTACTACACCAGAGTTAGAGTTTCCCCACATTCTTGCTGCTTGTAATTTTTCTTCTTCTTTCTTTTTTAAAATTTTGGCCTTTTGAGACAGGTTCTCACTATATAGTTCAGGTTGGCTTTGAATTCACTACGTAGTCCTGACTGGCCTTGAACTTGTGGTGATTCTCCTGTGTCAGCCTCCTGGTGCTGGGGATTATGGGGGTATGCCACCATGCCCAGCCCACATCTTTGTAATAACAACAATTTTAGCAGGTACGAGGTCATATCTTATTGTGATCCCCATTTGCATTTTCATGATGGTTAGCGATGTCGAGCACGTGTTCACATCGCTGTTGACTATCTTCTTTGGGAAAATGTGTATTCAAATCCTTTGCTACTTATAAATCATATTATTTGTGGGTTTGCTACTGACTTGTTCGAGTTTCTTACAGGGTTCACATATTAATGCTTCACTGCATTTATGATTTTCAAATATTTCCTCCCATTCTGGAAGTTGTCTCTACACTCTGTTGATTTCCTTGGTTGTACGAACACTTTAGTTGGTTGAAATCTCACCTGTATATTGCTACCTTTTGGATATATAAATGCTAAGATCAGTATCAAGAAGTATTCCCACTCTGCTTTCTCACAGAAGCCTCAGGGGTTCAGGTCTTGTATTTAAGTCTTCAGTTCCTCTTGAGTTGATTTTCTGCAAATGGTCTAAGACAGAGTCTAATTCCATTCTTTTGGATGTAAATATCCAGATTTCCTGCTACCTTTGTCCACTGTGTGTTTTGGCCCCTTTGTCGATGATTAATTGACTGTGACTGTCTGGGTTTATGTGTGTTCTCTCTATTCTTTCCCATTGGTCTGTACATCTATTTTTACTCTAGTAACATACTGCTTTGATCCTCATAGCTTTGTACCTGAAAACTTTTGTTGTTTTTTTCGGGAATCCTACAGTTGTATTCTGTAATGACTGGAGGCTATGTTCTCTTAGAATTGTTATGTGTCCTGCAAGAGTTGTTTCTAAAGCTCAGCTCCGCACATATCTTCTGTTTGAAACAAAGTACTTTAGCAGACATATGTGAGATATATTTGATGAAGAGTTCTCTCCTAAGTATTTTTTAATGCAATTATAAGTGTGTGGTCATCATATTTTCTTTTTCAAATAGTTTATTATTAATGTATAGAAATTCAATGGGTTGTTGTATGTTAGTTTTATATCATGCAAACTTAACCTCACAGTTCTTCAGGTATTTCATGTATAAGATCATATCATCTGAAAACAGACGGTTCTTCCTCTCCAATTTGGGTTCCTTTTAGTTTCCTCCACGTTTTATGTTATTGATGTTAACATTTATAATTTCGTATTTTGTCTGTATAGTAAAATTACTGCAGCTAACTAATTGAACTATTTTTCATTTATATGAGAGCTTTATACTAAAGTGTTTTATGTACTACCATTACTGTATTGAGTATTCCAAATTTGACTATATATTTGTAGCTATTGAGTTTTACAGTTTCACAGTTTTCATGTTACAAATAAGTGTCCTTTTATTTCAGGTTTTGCATTTCTTGAAAGGCAGATCCAGCGGTGGTAAATTTCCTCAGTGTTTATTTGCCTTTATTTCTCCTTCATTTTTAAGGACAGCTTTGCCGGGTGATGTATTCTTCACTGGCAGGCTTTTCTTTTCAGTGCCTGAATATAGCATTCATTTTTCCTGGCCGACAGTGTGTCTGCTGCAGGACCCGCTGGTGCTCTCCTTGCTGTTGCCTTGTGCTTCACTAAGGGTTCACCAGAGAAACAGAACCAATGCTGTGTATGGATTTCTTCGATTGTCTCATATGACCTGTGGGTGAACAGTCCCAAAATGGCCATCTGGAGACTAGAGAGCCAGGGAAACACAGTTGCTCAGTTCAGAAGCCATAAAACTCCTAATGAGAAAAAGCCAATGATGCAGCCCCAGATGGAAGCAAAAGGCTGGAAAGACTGGTGTGGAGCAACTAGTATAAGGTGCATTCAAAGTACAGAGGTCCTGGAGCCTGATACTGGCAGGTGATAGCACAGAAAGTCATCCTCTCCAGAAAAGTCTGTTGTGTATTTTGAGTAACTACTTTTACGAGTATGATATACAATGTATTAACTATTGTTATTCTCTTGTTATTGTGTCCTAAAATTTTATTGCTTGTATAATAAAAAAACAGAAAATAACTGAACTTCCAGAAAACGTTTAATAAGTATATTCAAAATAAGAAAGGCAGGGGGAGTGCACACAGGCATGGTTCCTGTCTGCTCCGTGTGTTCATCCGTCTGGGGCTGCGGCCTGGGAGACGGCGCCCCCATGTATGTGTGGATTTCTTCACTCGATTGTGTCCCGTAGGCCCTATAGGTTCCACTCTTCTTCCTGCCCTAGACAACTGCTTGGGGTCCACCTCCGTGTCCCATATTCTTTCTTCTGCTTCATTAAATCTGCTGTGGAGGCTTCATGGAATTATTCATTGTGTTGACCAGATCTTTGAGCTCCAGAACTTCTCTTTGGTCCTTTTAAATTTCTCTTTTACAGCTTTGTTGAAATTTTAATTTTTAAATTTTATTTTACTTTTCAATTTAAAGACAATAAAAAATACAAAAACATTAAAACTGACACAGAATTTCAAAACGAGATGATAGGAAATCAATAATGGTTATTATCTTGCATATTTTAATCTTCAAAGTAGTTTTTCAGATTGCCAGATACAGATGTGCAAAATTGATCAAAAACTTAAGCATTAACTCTTCCTCTCAATAAACCAACAGAAACTAGTAGTACAGTAATCTTATGTATCATATATTATATATATATATTTTCCTCCTTCTTTATTCTTTTCTCCTTTCCCTTATCCCAGTTCTTTCCTTTTCAGAAGTTTCTTTTCCTTTCACAAGATCTATTGTACTTTCAGATTTTATTTACTCCCTTTTTCATATGTATTTCCATTTGTATTTCTTCATCTGAGAAGTGTATATTCATCTCAGATGTCCATTTCTGGATTGGGTCTTTGAATTTTGGGGGCCTGAGTTTTTAAAAAATTCTTTATATGTTCTAGATAGAAGTCTTTTGTCTGAAGGACAGTTGGCTAAATTTTTTTTCCACTTCATAGGTTTTCTGTTTACTCTGTTGGTGATTTCTTTTGATGTGCAAAACCTTTTCAATAAGATGAGATCTCAGTTGTTGATTTTTCAAAGCATTTCCTGTGCAGTTTGGTCTTTGTTCATGAACCCTCTGCCTACCCCTATGTCTTTAAGAGTTCTACCTACTTTCTCTTCTAGGAGATTTACTGTTTCTGTTTTAATATTTAGATCTTTGATCAATTTTGACTTTAGCTTAGTTCAAGGTGAAAGACATGGGCCTAGTTTTAGTTTTTGGCATGTGGAAGTCAGTTTTTCCAGAATCATTTATTAAAAAGACTATCTTTCTTCCAGTGAATATGTTTGGTCCCTTCCCTTTGTCAAAGATAAGGTAGCTAAGTGTGTTTGTAGTTGTGTCTGCTTCTTCTAATCTGTTCCATTGATCTTCAGATCTGTTTCAGTACCATGCTGATTTTATCATAGTAGCTTTGCAGCATAGTTTCAGGTTAGGGATTATGATGCCTCCTGCCTTACCTTTGTTGCCCCAGGATTGCTTTTACTATTTTAGGTTTCTCCTGGTTGCAGATGAATTTTAGGACTATCTTCTCTAGATCTGAGAGGTGTACTAGTGGTGTTTTGGCTAGGATTGCTTTGAATTTGTATAATAATTTTGGAAGTATGGCCATTTTCACAATGTTGGTTCTTCCTATCCATGAGTAAGGAATATCTTTCCATTTTGTGAAATCGTTCATCTCTTTCTTCAGAATACTGTAAATTTCACCATACAGATCTTTTACTTCCTTTGTTAAATTAATTCTTAAGTATTTCATTTTTTGGATGCTATTGTAAAGGGTGTGGTTTCCCTAATTTTACTCAGTGAGTTTGTTGTTTGTGCACAGGAATGCTATTGATTTCTAAGTGTTAAGTTTGTATCCAGCTACACTATTGAATATGATTATGAAATACAGCTATCTTTGTGTGGAGTTTTTAGGGTCTTCTATGTAGAGTATCTTGTCATTTGCAAATAATGATAATTTCACTTGTTCTTTTCCTATCCTTATTCCTTTTATTTCTCTCTCTTGTCTAATTGCTCTGGTTGATGTTTCCAGAACTATATTGAATAGGAGTGGTGACAGTGGACATCCTTGTCTTGTTCATGATTTTAACAGGAAAGCCTTCATGGGAAAGCTTTTTATCCATTCAGTATGACGTTGGCTATCAGTTTGTCATAGATGGCTTTGATTAGATTGATGTAAAGATCATTTATTCTGATTTTCTGTAGGTTTTTTTTTTTTTTTTTACCATGAATGAGTGTTGAACTTCATAAAAAGCTTTTTCTGGATCTATTGAGATTATTTTGTGATTTTTGTCTTTGACTCTGTTGATATGGTGTATTACATTTATTGATTAATGTATATTGATTTGTGTATACTGAACCATCTCTGCATTCCTGCACACTTGGTTATGGTGTATAATCTTCTTGATGATTTGCTGCATTTTTTGTCAGCATTTTATTGTGGATTTTTCCATTTATGCTCATTAGGGATATTGGCCTGTAGTTCTTTTTTGGTTGGTCTTTCTCTTTTTTTGTTATTAGGGTAATACTTGCTTCTAGGAATGAGTTAGAGAGAATTGCTTCCCTTTCTATTTCATTAAAAAGTTAGAGAAATATTGGTGTTAAATCTTCTGTAAATTTTTTGGCTTCTTCCGGGAAGATCATGACTAGGTAAGCAGCAGAGAAAGATCCTCTCAGAGGATCACCACCCAGACACTGGAATATAGCAACATGAGAAAGACAGGAGGGAGAGAAATGGGTCCCCTGGACCTGGGAAGGGTCTGAAATGAGAATTAAAGCCCTCAGAAAAAGCAAACAAGACCTCTCTTAGAGGACAAGCTTGGAGGGCTGCCATGGCACAGTTGGAAGAAGATGAGGCAGAGAAGGAGGGAGTCACCGCTCCAAACACACCTGCGGCCTGTTCCCTCATTCCGGCACTCACAGCTTCCACTTTGGAGGCCCGTGCTTGTGGAAGCCTCCCGACTCAGCCAGGGGAGAGTGGAGTTCCGAAAGCTGGTCCAGGTCTGGAGAGGAGAGGGCACAGCCAGGAAAAGAGGCAATGGCGGTTGGGAGCTGTTGTCGAACCCAGTGTGAGGATGAGAAGTTACAACAGCCACTGAAACAGAATCCCCACTCTGCAGCAACCTTCCCAATCAGCTCCTGGAGGCAAGGTAGTGTCAAAGCAACCAGTACACAGCCCACTGCACCCAGCTGTGGCCTCCTACCTCTCTACTGCATGAGCAACTACCAGCAGAGAGCAGCAGAGAGCATCGGCAGCTACCCCAGGGCCACAGCAATTCCCAGGGATCCAGCCAAAGAACAAATGGGGGAACTGGAACACAACAGTAAGAGAGAGCTGCAGATGGAGGTGGATCACACGGCCCCACGCCCTTCTCACTCCAATACCAAGCAGGAAGCCCGAGCTGAGTTACCAGGCTTCAGCTCCCACCTTGAACTCCCTCTCTGAGCACCTTGAGTCTTGGTGACCTGAGCGCTCAACATGTGTTCCTGACAGCAACGAGCTGAGTCCAAGGGCTTCAGGACTCACCCTAAACTACTAATGTGAGCACCAAGAGTGACTTCATGTGCTTGCATATATGAACCTTGTATGAACCCATAGCGGCAAATTACATGATAAACAGCAGTCTTGGAGTCTGAGTGACAACAACATACTCTACACAGCAGACCTGAGAGAATTGGAGAAAATCCTCCAATTCTCCCCTACAACTAATAACTAAACTTAGTACACACGCTGGACTACTACAGTGAACACGGGTGGGGGAGACCTCACGCCACTTGTGCCCGGCATCATAAGTTTGCCCAATGCCCAGCTGCAAGGAGTGGGGAACGGCAACACTGGAGATTGAGACTTGGGAGGAGGTGAAGACCTGGAACTAGGGGGCAGACCCGATTCTCTAGCTGGGTGGGGACAGCCTCCAAAGAGTCATAGGCAGCCTGCAGGGAGACACTAGTGGCCTATGAGGGAATCCTGGGGGCCTTGATGGGGAGCTCAGCAGCCTGAGGGGAGAGGGGCTCCCTCTGGGCTACATGAGAACCCTGAAGACCTGGACAGAGATGGGGCAGAGTCCGGCGGGACTTGACTAGGTCCCCGAGAGTGTCTCACCAGGTGGAGCCTGGTGGTCCAGGGAGGTGACACCCATACACTTGACTGGGCCTCCAGGAGGGGCTTGCCGGGGCAGAGCCTGGCAGTCTGTGGGGGTGACCCTGAGGACTTGACTGGGCCCCTGGATGCCTTGCATCAAGGTGGAGCCTGGTGGTTCGCTGGGTAACCCCACCTACTCGACCAGACCCCCAGTGGCATTTAGGGCTTATCAATGGGGGCTTAAACCATAGTGAGCCTGGTTCCCTGCCTATCTACTGTCTTTGAGGATGGTTGCTTTTCCACCTCCTGCCACAGCAATTGTGTACACCCATGTTTGTTACAGCATAATTTGAAGCAGCCCTCTCTCTTCCCAATGTGAGAGCCTGAGGGAGTAAACGAACCAAAATGTACAGTTATTATCAGAGGGAAGACAACTGATTGAGTGGGAGAACATTGGAGATGAAGGTGGAGAAAATTGATTAATCAAATGAGCCATCATCTGTAACTGAGTAACAAATACGAAGATAACATTATGCAATACAGTGTCCAGTGCTAATTCCCTGCTATCTTCTCTATAATTTTGTATTTCCTGTATTGTTTTTGTGTTAACAAATGCAAAGATAACATTATGTAATACAGTATCCAGTGCTAATTTCCTACTATCTTCTCTATAATTTTGTATTTCCTGTATTGTTTTTGGGTTATTCTGGTTTATGTTTCCAATCTTTTGTCTTTAAAATAAAAAAAAAGTACATCTTCTGTAAATTTCTTATAGAAGTCAGCTGTGAATCCCTCAGAACCTGGGTGTTTCTTTGTTAAGTATTTAATAACATTTTTAATTTCATTGACTCATAGTGGGGTATTCAGGGTATTTATATCTTCTTGATTCAGCTTTGGTAATTCATACTTATCTAGGAATCTGTCCATTTCTTCTGTGTTTTCTATCCTATGAGAGCAAAGATTTTTGAAGTAGGTATTGATGATGTTTTGAATTTCTACAAGATCTATAGTAATTTCATCCTTTTTATTCCTTATTGCATGAATTTGAGTTTTTTCTTTCCTTTTTTTGATAAAGTTGGCTATGGATTTATCATTTTTATTTATTCTTTCAGAGAGTCAACTCTTTGATTCATTAATTATTTGTATTGTTTTCTTAGTCTCCATTTCATTAATTTCTGCTCTGATCTTTATAATGTCCTGCCTTCTTTGGGCTTTGGGTTTAACTTGCTCTTCTTTTTCTAGAAGCTTGAGGTGGAGCATTAGGTTGTTTATTTGTGTGTTCTTTTTTCCTGATGTGAGAATATCCTGCTATACATTTCCCTTTAAGGACTGCTTTCTTTGAGTCCCACAGGACCTGATAAGTTGGATCTGCATTTTCACTTGATTGTAAATTTTGTTTAATTTCTTCTTTAATTTTATCAGTGACCCATTGGTTGTTCAGGAGGGTGTTACTTAATTTCCATGTGTTTATGGAATTTTTGCAAGTTCTTTTGTCAATGATTTTAACTTTCATTGCACCATGGTCAGATAATATGCATAGGATAATTTCAATTCTTTTGTATTTACTTATGGATGTTCTCTGAGGTAGTATGTTGTCCATTTTAGAGAACACCCCATGTGCAGCTGAGAAGAACGTGCATTCTGATGTTGTTGGGTAGAACACCATAAAGATCTATCAAGTCTCTTTTTTCACAAGTTTGGTTCAGCTTTATTATTTCTTTGCTGAATTTTTGTCTAACAATGGGGTGTTAAAGTCCCCCCTTAGAATTGTGTTATTGCTTATTTGATTTTTCATGTTTATTAAAAATTGTCTTATATAGTTGGGTGCTTTTGTATTTGATGCACATATATTTATGATTATTTTGTCTTCCTCTTGCCATGGCAAGTATGGGTGATTTTCTTTATCTCTTTTGATCATTTTTGGCTTGAAATTTACAATGTCTGCAAACAGAATAGCTACCCCTGCTTTTTCTGGGTTCCTGTTGCACAGAGTATTGTTTTCTATTATTTGACTCAGTCTATGAATTTCTTTTTGAGTTAAATGTGTTTCTTGTATACAGCATATTGTTGAATTTTGTTTCTGGATCCAGTCTGTTTCTTTCGATTGGTGAATTGAGGTCATTTAACGCAATGGTTAGAACTGATATGTATTGCCTTATCTTTGTCTTGTTCTTTTCCTGCTGTTGGTTCCTTAGTTTTCCCCTCTGTTTAATTCCTTGCTCTGCTTGGTGGTTCCTTTCTAATGTTGTTCTTGCAATTGTGGTCATTTTTATCTCTTTCTAGGATATCTTTCAGTATTCTTTGTAGGGTTGGTTTGGTGGTCATGAATTTCTTAGTAGTTCTTTGTCATGGAAGTTTCTTATTTCTCCAGTAATTTTGAAAGAAAGTTTTACAGAGTACATCATCTGAGTTGGAATTTTCTTTCCTTTAGGAAATGAAACACTTCACTTCAAGCTCCTCCTTGACTTGATTTTTTGTGTTGAGAAGTCTTCCATGATTCTGATGGCCTTTACTTTATAGGTGATGTCTTTCTTTTCTCTAACAGCTCTTAATATTCTGTGCTTGTGCTGAAGTTCTGGGATCTCAGTTATTATATATCCATGTGTAGATTTATATTGGTTATGGTGAATGCGGGTTCTATATGCCTTACTTATCTGTATGTGAGATTCTTTTCCTATGCTTGGGAAATTTTATGCTATAACTTCTGCAAATAGTCTTTTTATTTTATTTTATTTTTTTAAGGGAGAGTCTCAGTATGCAGTTCAGGATGCCTTTGAGCTCACTTTGTATTCCAGGCTTGTCTGAAACTTAAAACAATCCTCCTTTCTCAGCCTCCCGAGTGTTGGGATTACAGGAGTGTGCCACTATGCCTGGCGGACAGTCTTATGTCATTTGTGTTGATCTCTGCTTTTTCACTGATACCTATCAGTCTTATATTATTTTTCTTGGTGTTGTCTTGCATCTGTTGTGTTATTTCCTGGTTCTTTTTTAATTATAAGAGATCTGTCCTTTCATCATCACTAGCTGCAATCCTGTCTTCAGAATCTAAAAGTGCATCTTCAGTTTTGTTCAAGTGATTTTGCCAGATTTCAGTGAAATTTTTAATTTCCTGGATCTCTCTTGTATCTGTTTCATGTGTTCTAATTCTTTCCTGTATTGCTCATTCAGTGTTTCCATCATTTCTCTCTGTGCCTCCAGTTTTTAAAATCTATGTCTTCTTTAGATATGCTGGGTGATTCTTTCATTATGGTTGTCATTTCTTTTTTGCCTGAGAGATTATTTCTAATCTGGCTTCTTCTATAGCCTGATGGAGTTGTTTCTTTTCTTCATTTTCTGTCATGTCAGAAGTTTCAGGTGTGTGACCTCTAATTTCTCCTATGTTGATGTCTCCTGGACTAATTATGTATGAGCTTGAGGTCTGAGATTGTATTTTGCCCCTTCATTATGACATTTTCTATTTCAAAAAAATTGAAAGTTTTTTCTGTGATGATCCTTGTGTGTTTTGGTAGTAGGTAGCTGTATTATTAATATCAAGGCCTCTCCAGGAATGGTCTGTACTTCAGGGACATCTTCTGTGTGTAGGAGATTTTTGGTTTGTGTCTGTCCCAAGATCATACCTTCCCAATTAATTGAGAGTGGGGTGTTGTTATCTGTTTGGCTCAGTCCCCAGTCTTTTGGTGTAGAGATGTGGTGAGGTTATTACCCCAGAGCTTTCCAACATTGTTACACAAGGGAGAACAACTGATTACAACAGATGTGACATTCTAGTTACAGTAGAACAAATAGTAACAAGTACAATTTAGAAGCTGACCAACTATGGCAACTATTGATTTTGTACTTTAGACCATAGGAGCAAAGTCTATAGTTACATAACAGAACTGATCATAAATTAGGAAATTGTATGCATTGTATTTCCTCTTTTTAAAATGGATTTACCCTGGGTTCCTCCAGACAAGACTGTTGCTGTGTTGCAAGCACTGCCTGCACTTGATGCTGACCTACAGTGTAGGAGTATGGTCTAGGCACCAGGGTTCCTCCAGACCGAGGCTCCCTGGAGGGCAGAGGGGTGGTTGGTGGGATTTCTCCCTTCCTATGTGGTTCACTGAGGTTCCTGAAGCTCACTGTCACTCCTGTAATGGTTGCGTGTTGAGAGGTGGGGTTTCTCCCCTCCTGGGCAACATACTGAAGCTCTCAAGGCTCAGGATCGCTCTCGTCGTGGTGGTGGTGGAGTGGTCGTGGGTTTAGTTTCTGAAATTGTAATTGATTTATATGTTGTTTCTCTTATTTTGTTGAATTGTCTATGTTCTATTATTGCTCACCAAGCTCCTTTGAAATAATTATTTGGAATTCCTTGTCAGGAAATTTTCAAACATCTATTTATTTTGGCTCAGTTACTAGAAAATTATTGTGTGTCTCTGGTGATGTTATGTTTTCTTGATGGTTATCATTTCTTAAAGTTTGATTTTGCTATCTTTACATTTGAAGGATCTGTTACCTTTATTCATTCCTGTCTTCAGGAGAAGAAGGGCTCTTATTATTTTGTTAGGAAAATTTGCCTAGGGTTTTGGAGATTTTCCAGGCTTTTTCTATGGATATCCTCATGCTGTTTCTCTTATCCCTTCTTGGGATAGGGCAAATCTTTTTTTAAAAATTAATTTAATAGGTACACTTTTAATATACATAGTGATCCCATTTATCATAGGAAAGTTTTCACAGGGTCTGACTCTGTAGTATAGGCAGGCCTTAAACTCACTATATGGTCGAAGATGGCTGCAAACTCAAGGCAATCCTTCTGCCTCAGTCTTCTGAGTCCTGGGATTACAGGCATGCCTCATCTGTTCAGCTCATAATACATATTGATTCTGACTTTTCCCCCATTCTCCTCCCCTCTTTTCAACCTTCTTTCCCTCCCCATTTACAGAAGCTTTGTTTCTATTTTTTTCACTTCTAATATCTCTTTTTTTTTTCTTTTTTATTTAGGAAGGGGGTAAATCTTAAGATTGTGTGACCTTCTTTGATCTTGCCAAGCCAGGCTGGTCATCAGGAGCCTCTGATTTATCTTTTCTTGGACAGTGCCCCCAAAATTCAAGGTAAGAAATCCAGCAAATTAGGACCAGCTGCCCATTTGTGCTTGTGTACAATGTATAGGTATGGAAAAAACCCTAACTGTTCTGTAAAAGGACGCCAGGTACCTTATGATATTATGTCATTATTAACCCATAGACTTAAGTTTGTAGAATATAGTATTTCTCAAAGTGTGAACCATGGTCCAAGTGTGTCAGAGGAGTCTCCTTGGGTTATTTATTAAAATTATGGATTGCTTGAAGTTTGGCCAGAAATCTATTGTAACAAACATATGTTGGGTCAAGCTCCCCTGTGAACAGACTCTGAAGTAAAGTTTTGTTTTAGGAAGTTTACTAGGAATTTTTTGTCAGTTGTGTCATTTGTAGTGAATGAGGTAGGCATAACTGGGGATCCGATGGTACCTTAGCCAGTGTTACAGTGATGTTGGAGTTGGGGTCCTTCAGATCTGCCCTGAATTAAAACAAAGAGACTAGAGGTTAATTATTTTATTGCTTAGTTATTAAATCTGGGTTCAGGAGAAGCTATGAATTTTGGTGAGGCAATTTCCTTATCTAAAGAAAAAATTAATTACCCACATAAACAGGTGACACTCCTGGTGCTGGGGAGATGATTGCTTCAGTTCATAGTAACCTTTACAGTCCACCACTTGCAGCAGTTTGCCACAATTATTTCACACAGGAAGTTCTTCCCATTTGGCAAAATCCTCCTCTAGGATTGTGGTTTGTCTATTTTCTGGGGAAACTTATGCAAGGAAGATTAATGATAACCAATTATTGTACAATTACCAAAAATCTACTCTTCAGAATTCAGTGAGCACTCATTCCTGCCTTCCTCTCTTAGCTAGTCTAGATTTTGCTTGCCTTGGGCAATTTGTAGTTTGGGAGGATTACATGGTGGGGCCCAGAACTCCCATCTCTAAGGATGCGAATCTTTGGTAAATACACTCTTTTTGGGCTGAAGGTTTTGCATTTCTTCATTTTCTCTCAAAACTGGGAAGAAACATACAACAGACGCTTGCAGGAGCTAACGACGTACAAGTATTCTCTTCTCTGTCACCTTGGGGTCATAGCAGCCTGACCTCTTCCTGAGGGTCAGAGTTGATCACACCTGCAGACATGATGTCTCCTTTCCCTGTCGTCTCTTCTCTGTGATGAGAAAATATGAAGTATGGTAATGGCTATTGCTTAAAGTTTAATGGAACTTTTACTGTGTTAGAAGATTTCCTTTTCTGGAAGGCCAGGTCCTATAGAATTACAGACCTTGAAAGTTGAATGTCAAGACATGAAAGTACTACTTCTGTGCTTTAGTTCCCAGGCCTACGTATTTCACCTCCGGAGGATACAGTATCATATAGTGGTCACTGATGTACAGTATATGTTATCTTCTAGAAAAAGATGCTTCTCAGGGTATCATATTCCAAGCTGGCATCTCAGCTGTACCTTTGAAAACCTCTCCTGCTCTTCTTTCAGCCTGACAGAGGTTAGTGTGGAAAGTGAAAGAACCCGTAAGTCTCATCAATATGTTACCACTGCTATGTTTGCTTTGCTTCAAAGTGAGTTCCTTAGTGGAAGGATAGGCAAACCCAGACCTGGAGTGTGTATCATTTCCCTTCAAGATGAATTATTGCTCCTTATAGAGTAGAAAGTGTCCAGTGTAAGCAGCTAGTGATCAAGAGGTTTGTTGGTCTCCGTAAGGGACAGTGGTGTGTTAGAGATTCAGTCTTGGTCTTTGTTTCTCACTTTTAGTACTGGCTATAGCCAGATCAGGCTTTGGTGAAAGGAGATCGTACTGCTTAGCTCATGGTCTCCAGAGATCTAACAGTAGCAGTGGAATAGCTAATGATAGATTAGATTCTGGTTGATGTCGATTTGTTATATGGTCCACCAGACTGCTTTTATCTAGGTAGGTGCACCCCAGTAGCCATTATTAGAAAATATAATGTTTATAAGATTTTTGTTAACATTTTATATATTCGTTCATAAGTTCTTCCGCAGGTCTTTATATCTGATCCTCTAATTGATTGTCTTTTAGTCCACGTCATTTAGAAATCCCCCTCACTGCTATCTTCAAGTCCATCTCAGAGTGGGGCTTTAATGCAAAAGCTATCTATCTCAAGTTTGCACACACATACTGAGTAGACCCACTTGCGAGCCAAGCTGAGTACTTCATTTTCCATCTGTTAGTCTGCTTATGAAGACTTCTACATCTTCAACCACAGGAATATAAGCATAACCTGACTGAGAGGCACGGACATAATGGTGAATGGTATGGAGATTCGAAATGCTTGTGCAGCTTAAGTGCACTTTCTGGTTTTCTCATGCCTGTTCTGAATGCACCATGGTCTCTGAAGACATTTTGCTATTATATCTTCTTGTAACTCTGACTCTATGCAGGGGTTATCTTTAGCAGTATGGTCTCTTAATTTCCCAAGATTTGATACTATATATCCACTAGGGCCTAGTAATGCACCAGATGTTTCTGAAAAGCATATTATTCAGCTTCATGTTATATAACAGATACCTGCGATAATCAATTTATGAGGAGAAAATGTTTATTTTAGCTCATGGTTTTACAGGTTCCACTCCATGACTAGGCAGATCCCCTGGGTTTAGCCTTCTGGTGGGGAGCTACATAGTGACGGTAGGAAGCACTTGGCAGATCAAAACCACTCTTCTCATGGATACGAAACAAAAGGCAGCAGGAAAAGAAGAGTCCCCCAGTCTCCTTTGAAGAAACGCCTGTACTGATCCAAAGACCTCCCACTAGGCCCCATGTCTTAAAGTTTCCATCATCTCCCAGGAGATCTAAGCTAGAGGCCAAAGTTTTACCACATGAGCCTTTGGAGGAAATTTCAGATCCAAACCACAGCCAAGGTACATTACTGTTTTCCTTACAGACAGCATGGCCTTGTGCCAGATCCTTAAGATGTCTATACTGTGTTTCTTCTGTTGGATCCGTCAAGTGCTTGCCACAGTATCTTTTGCACAGTTTGGATACTTGTAGATACCTTAGTTGAGGAAGCAGACAAGGATTGTGTCCGCAATAGTAAGTCTGCTTTCACTGCACCAGAACCTGATGCAGAATCATTTATTACTCTGTCTAATTCAAATATATGTGTTGCTTCTGTATCACTTGATAAATGGGTCAGATTAGTATCTCTAAGGATGGGATGCTTCCATAAGTACATGCAGACGTTTGCCAAATAATTAACATTGGTGCATCACCTAACTGGTTATGAGAACTCTGAGATATAATTTTTCCTTCATTCTTTGAAGAATTTATCTGATTTCTCTGCTTGCCCCAGCCCACTGGATCCCTGAAAGCTTTAGGAATATTGTGGATCCACAAATCTTCACAGAGATTTTCTTTCTTATTCTGAAATGAACGCTTTGTTTCAGAGGCCTCTATTTCACTTGCTTCTTCTTGCTTACTAATTCTAATTCAATTACCATTATCTCATGAATAGAACATGCCAGTGAGCTCTTCTGAGGAATGTTCAAGTGATCTGTATCCCTGTAAATTATGTTCTGCCAGAAGGTGAAAGAGTTAACATAGCCCTTGGGCAGCACCATAATTTACATTGTTGCTCATCTCCAGAAAATAGAGTGCTTCTAATCCTTCTTGTGCACAGGAATGAAAAAGATTGTGCCAGCGCAAGGGCAGCATGCAGCATTGCAAGGGCTGTCCTTATGCGCTGCAGCAGAAATCCCACATCTGGCACTGCAGCTGCCATTTGGATGATGTCTTGTTGATTTTGCATGAGGTTAGTGTGACTTACCAGCATCCGAGGATGCAAACCTGAGTGAACCCTTTGCTGAAAGAATACCGGAGAGTGCTCTGCTCTGAGTTCTGAGCAGTCCCTAACCCTTGGAAGCCAGAAGAATGAGCACACTGGTCCTAAAAATGATATCTGGTGACACTCCACAGCACACACTACAAATGGGATGTCTTAATGATGATTATCTACAATGAAGTTTGAGTACACTCTTCAGGGAATGTACTCTATAGCCCTCAGCTGTGAATTTAAAATCTATTTCCTTTGAATCACAGAGAAATAACCAGTTTTGGCTTCTATTCACACTTTTTCTTATTTTAGTCATTACTTTGTAGCTCCATATTTTTGAAAAGTATTAAATTGCCACTTTAGTGCTATTTTCTTCTTTTCAAGCATCAGTAATCATTTTTGTTCACTAGATTTGTCCAAGTGAGGAAAATTGAAATAGACAAACTTGTTTCCTATTTTTAGAAGAGTCATGATTCTTATCTTTAAAAAGACACACATATCTAAATAGAAATATATTGCTTTTATAAGCATATGTAATCTATATAAAACAGAGTGAGAAGTTTTAAATGTGCAAGACATTTTTCAGGTTGCAGACAGCTATTATTATGTATCATCATGCAGATTTAGTTTCTATCAGCCTGACCTCAGGAAAGGGCAACTTAGCATAGTGTAACAGTTACCTGTATGCCTGTTAGACCCAGGCACACTGACCTAGAAATGTTAATTCTAGCTTTATATTTTCTTCTCTTTTCAGTCAAAAAGCTTTTCAGAAGCCATGTAAGCAAATGATAGGGACAGCAAAAGATAATATACTGAATTAACTTTGAGTGATCTTTTAGTTAAGTAGAAAAATCAACTATTAAAAATCTCAACTATCTGTATACTTCTTATCAGCAGTGGCACATTAATTGTGACATAACATACAATCAGCAAAGTAGGTCTCATCATGATATACCAAAGTAGGGAACCACTGCAATTAAATTCTGCTTTAGTCAAAGCTTTTCAACTTTGGATATGGATCAGAACCATATGGAGTAGTGACATAATTTCATTCCATGCCTTCTCCTTTTTCAAGAAAAGCAAACATACATTTTTATTTACTTGGACAAGTATGTAGGGATAGATTTGCTGGGTAAGGGCATACTTAGTTTTATAAAAAAATTACATATAAACAAAGAGCAAAATAGAAGATAGAGAAATAGGAAGTATGGAAAAGTTCAAATAATTCCCCCAATTCTCTGTCATGCTATTTCAAAAATATTACAATATATATGCTAATTTTTTCATCTATACTACTAGTTTATCTTAATGCATTGAAAAGTTTTGTGCTTTATCTCTACCCCTTTCTTATGAGGGTATTTTTAGTCTATGACTTGTACTCTGAGTAACATATTGGCCATTCTTTTAAGATTATGGTACACAGTGCATTAACTAGTGTTTTCTTTGTTTTGAAATTTATTTTTTATAGGAGAATGCTTTTAAATATTTTCTTCATTAATATGTGCATGTATTACATCAAAATAAAAATGTCAAATTATTTTTCAAAGTGTCCATGACATGTTTCACTCTGTCCCTGGCTCCAGTACCATCTGAACATTTTGGTTGCCCTGTGCCTTTGTCATCCCGTAATAGGGTCAGGATTTCAATTTCAACGATTATAGTAGGTACTAGGGTATCATCCTGCACTTTTAATTTGTATTTTTTTATAGATAGTGATGTTTTAAAATAGTTAGTTTTCAGAATCTGACTCTGAGTTCCTTTTTTGCCACTTTCTATTTTAATCAGCTTAAACTGGTTATTCAGTCGTCAGGTGTGGTGGCACATGCCTGTAATCCCAGCACTTGGGAGGCTGAGGAGGAGGATCATTGCGAGTTTGAGACCAGCCTGGGCTACAAAGTGAGCTCAAGGCCAGCCTGAACTGCATAGTGAGACCCTGTCTCAAAAAGACAAACAAACAAACAAATACACTGGTTATTCAATCTCCTTGAGCTTCAATTTCCTCAAACAGACCAAAGAACACTCTCATAAGACTGATATGCAGTTATATGAAGACTGTATTTCAAAGACTGAGCATTTTGCATAACATAGATATTCAGTAAATGTGGGTGCTTATAATTTTTCTCAACTAATTCAGCTATTTTCAAAATTCTATGTTAAAAAATACCTCTAGATTTTGTAAAATATATCTGGAGCCAGGTAGAAACAATAAGCATTTGCTTTTGCCCTGGATGCTTTTTCCTACTCCTGGCTAACAGGTGCAAACTCCCCAGCAGACTCTCAAAGTTTCAAGACTAAGAGAAGGGATTAGAAGCCAAAGTGAGTGAGTTTATGTTTTACCTGGAGCATTACATGAGCTCTATTGGTGTCTTGCTGGATAACGAAAGACACATTAATGGTACCGATTACAAAGTGCAATTTTGATTTGTAGCTCTTTGTTCCTTTCTCTGGCAGTCACCATGCAATGAGAAAATCCACACACAGCAATCTACAGACAATTTAGACTGAAATGGTTCTTTGCAATTTAGGCATTTAATTAGGGGTTTTAAAGCTTAATTAAAAAGTTAAATCATTTGTCTTTATTTCTGAAACAATGCTATTGTAGATGGTTCAATTATGTAAAATAAAACATAATAAGATATGTATTTCCTTGTCTGAAGTCATAGCATCGTTTACACATAACAGCACAGCCCCATAAAATGTATTTGAGAAGACAGAACAAAATTGAAATATAGAGCCATTAAATATGGTATTGAAAATAACTTCTGGTCTGTGAAGTTGTTTTTCTCTTCTCTGCTTCATGATCCTTGCAACATATGAGCTTTTCCTCTAAAAATGTAAATGCTGAGGAAAAGGGTTTTAAGGGTATTGCCTACAATTCCATTCAAAATATATACACATGCACAAAACACTGAAATGAAACTTCTCATCAATCTTCAGTTATTTCACACTAGAAGACAAACTACCTTCCTTGTGTTTGAGTAATCAGAAGTTTTAGATACACAAAAGAACTTTCTAATTGTAAAACACTATACCCAGGTCTCTGTCTTAGAGTTGTCTACAGAAACATAACCAACAGATATATCTTTATCTATATAATGTATAATAATTATGTGGCACTCTAGTTTGGGGAACTACTGAACCCCTCCTTCCCACTACATTTTCATCCTGTGGCCTAAGAAAATTGACACATAAAATAAACCATTATAGCCTCCCTGGCCTCACCTCAGAACTCCTGCATTTCCAGAAGTTTGACAGTTTATCTTTCCCTTTCCAATGTTTTAGGGACTTAATCTGCTTTTTTTTTCCCTTAACCTCAAAACAGCCATGATTTTGTGTTGCGCCTTTTGCCCCAAGATGGCTAAGATAGAGCAATAAATATCTGACCTGAAAAATATTTTGCTATTGTATGAAATTGGAATATATTGGATCTGTGCTACCTAAAAGTTCTTTGGTTTGGGGGATGATATAACAAGGAATGGCCTTATCACAGTAGCCCTGTACAGGATGAGACAGCAGATGCCAGACACGAGTCTGTGTGAGGGAAAGGCAGGACACAGTCCAAGGGGCAGTGTACCAACACGAGTTAGGTTGCATCCACGCTGGGGGACATTTGTGCTTCCAGGTTATCTAACCTCATTTGGGGTCAAATGACCTAGATCAGAGGTTCTTAGCACCAGCTGTGCATGAGGATAACTTGGAGGATTAAAAATCCCTAAGTGTAGATTCGAAGTCAGGCCAAATTAAACCAGAGTCTATGGGGGCGGAACCCACCCTCTGGTATTTTTAAGTAATACCAAGATGGGTCTACTGTGCTGCCACAGTTGAAAGCTACCAGTCGGTGTCTCAACAGCACGGCAGTGACACTTCTTGTGGTGAGGGAGGAGAGTACTTACTGTGAGAATAAGACTTTAAAAGAGGAAGGAGGCCATGCCGGGAGACTTCCCCGCAGAGAGCCAGACCAGCTCTGTGGAGCTAAGGGAGCAGCTTTTCCTGAGGTACACAGTGCTCTGCCCGGCCCTGGGTGCCATTAGAGCACCTGCACCTGAGAGACTTTCCCGCAGAGAGCCAGACCAGCTCCGGGGAGCTACAGGAGCAGCTTTTCCCGCGAGGCTCTAGCCAGGTGAATAAACTCCACCAGAGTGGCAGAGCCTGTGAGACGTTCCCGAAGTTACTTGCAGAGAGGGAGCCCAGCTTCACAGCGACAGTAGAGCAGGCATCACAGAAGACCTTTGATGGGTAAGGCCCACGTGAGTGCTCTGCCTGGCAAGACAACTTTCCCCCACCATCGGGGGTAGGCTCTGAGCCTGGGACCTCAGGAATCATCTGGGGTTCCCGGGTCCAATGCTTCACGGTCAGCTAATATCTGGGGATAAGTTTGATATCCAGGTAAACTAGGGTTGCTAGAGTCATCTGGGAGCTGTCTGGGTAGTGTGTAGATCAAAACTTTTCATCTGACATCCAAAATGACAAGACAGAGGAGCAAAACACAGCCACAGAACTCAACCCCGCCCGGAACAAGTCCAGGAAACAATGATATAGGAGAACTAGGAAGCCACATACCTGCAGTTTCTGAAACGATCACATCTGAAGTAAGGAAACAACTGCATCAGGCCATAGAAGAGATTAAAGCAGAAATAATCTCTCAGGCAAAAATGAAGTGAAAATAATAATGGAAGAAATGCTCCGCACATACAGAGAAGAAACAGATAAAAGAACAGAAGAACATAGACAACAAATGGAAACATTACATGAACAATTTAGGAATGAATTAGAACACATGAAACAGACTCAAAGGGATTGCCAGAAATTGAAAACTTCCACTGAAAGCTTGCAAAACCACTTCAATGAAGCTGAAGATAGAATTTCAGATCTTGAAGACAGCATGGCAGCTAGCAACCGTGAAAAGAAGGATCTCTTAAAGTCATCAAGAATCCAGGAAAAATCAATCCAACAGCTCCAAAATGAGGCAAAAAGAAATAATATCTGAATAATAGGAATCAATGAAACAGCAGGAGGCCACACAAATGATATAAAAAGAATATTTGCAGAAATAATAGGAGAAAATTTCTCAAACATGGTAAGAGACACTGAAGTACAGTTAAACGAAGCATATAGAAAGCCAATGAGCCATAACCCAAATAAAGCCACACCCAGACATATAACAGTCAAGATCCCAGACATTCAGCAAAAGAACACAATATTAAAAGCAGCTAGAGAAAATAAACAGATCACCTGTAAAGGAAAGACCATCAGAATCACCGCAGACTTATCAACAGAAGTGATTAAATCAAGAAGAGCTTGGAGCAAGGTATTGCAGATTCTGAAACAAAACAGCTTCCATCCCAGACTGATGTATCCTGCAAAACTATCCTTCAAATTCAATGGAGAAATAAAATATTTCCACAACAAAGAACAACTGAAAAACTTCATGAGTGCCAAAGCAACATTACAAAAAGCACTAAAAAATTCTTGACAGAGAAAAAAGAGACCACAACATCAAGAACAACAATAGAAAGGAAGCTTTAAGCAGAACAAGCAAGTAAACAGATAGCAAAAATGGGAAAGCAACAGCAAGTAAATAGCATGACAAGAATAAACCAACATATAACAATTATAACCATTAATGTAAATGGCCTCAATTCACCAGTCAAAAGAAACAGACTCTTAGAATGGATTAAGAAACAAAATCCAACAATATGCTATATACAGGAAGCACATTTTACTCAATAGGAAATCCACAGACTGAAAGTTAAAGGATGGAATACAATTCTCCATGCAACATGTTCCCAGAAAAAAGCAGGGGTAGTTATTATGTTTGCAGATAATGTAAACTTCAATCCTAAAACAATCAAAAGAGATAAAGAAGGCCACTACATACTAGTTAGGGGAAAGCTGCAAGAGGAAGAGATAACAATCCTAAACATATGTGCACCAAATACTGGAGCACCCAACTTTATAAATCAAATCTTAACAGACATGAAGAACCAAACAATTAACAACAGTATTGTAATAGGGGACCTAAACACCCCTTTGACGCAAAGAGACAGGTCAACTGGACAAAAACTCTGCAGAGAAATAACAGACCTGAACCAAAGGTGTGAACAAATGGACTTAGTAGATGTGTATAGAGTGTTCCACCCCACAACATCAGAGTACACATTTTTCTCAGCTGCACATGGGTCTTTATCTAAAATAGACCACATTCTAGCCCATAGAGAATACCTACCTAAATGCAAAAGAATTGAAATTATCCCATGCATATTATCTGACCACAGTGCAATGAAATTGGAAATTAATGACAAAGGGAACTCCAAAAACCCCATAAACACTTGGAAATTAGACAACAACCTCCTGAATAACCAATGGGTTACACAAGAAATTAAAGAAGAAACTAAAAAATACCTACAAACAAATGAAAATGCAAATACAACCTACCAGAATCTGTGGGATGCAATGAAAGCAATCCTCAGAGGGAAATTTATAGCGATGAACTCACATATAAAGAAAGCAGAAAGAGAGCAAATAAATAGCCTAATGCTACACCTCAAACTTCTAGAAAAAGAAGAACAAGCCAAACCAAAAGCCCAAAGAAGGAGGGAGATTATAAAACTCAGGGCAGAAATTAATGCAATTGAGATGAAGAAAATACTACAAAAAACGAATGAATCAAAGAGTTGGTGCTTTGAAAGAATAAATAAAATTGATAACCCCCCAGACAATCTTATCAAAAAAAGAAAGGAAAGAATTCAAATTCATGAAATAAGGATGAAAAGGATAAAATCACTACAGATCCCACAGAAATTCAAAAGATCATTAATACCTACTTTGAAAATCTTTACTTCCATAGGATAGAAAGCTCAGAAGAAATGGACAGATTCCTAGAAATGTATGAACTACCAAAATTGAAACAGGAAGATACAAAAATCCTGAACACCCCAATATCAATTAATGAGATTGAAAATGTTCCTAAAAACTTACCAACAAAGAAAAGCCCAGGCCCTGATGGATTTACAGCAGAATTCTATAAAAAATTCAGCGAAGATTTAATGCCAACACTCCTCAAACGCTTCAACGAAATTGAAAAGAAAGCAATTCTCCCTAACTCATTTCTGGAGGCAAGTGTTATACTGATACCAAAACCAGAGAAGGACAAAACTAAGAAAGAGAACTATAGGCCAATCTCCCTAATGAACATAGATGCAAAGATGCTCAATAAAATACTAGCAAATAGAATGCAGCAAGTCAAGGAAAATTGTACAATATGACCAGGTTGGATTTATTCCAGAAATGCAGGGATGGTTCAATATTCGCAAATCAATTAATGTAATACATCATATCAATAGAGTCAAAGACAAAAACCACATGATCATCTCAATAGATGCGGAAAAAGTTTTCGATAAAGTCCAACATGCATTCATGTTAAAAACTCTAGAAAAAATAGGAATAGATGGCCTTTACCTCAATCTGATCAAAGCCATCTATGACAAGCCAACAGCCAACATCGTACTAAATGGGCAAAAATAGAAAGCTTTCACTTTAAACTCAGGAATAAGACAAGGATATCCACTTCACCACTCCTATTCAACATAGTTCTGGAAGTATTAGCCAGAGCAATTAGACAAGATAGAGAACTAAAAGGAATAAGGATAGGAAAGGAAGAAGTAAAACTATCACTATTTTCAGATGACATGATACTTTACATGGAAGACCCCAAAAACTCCACAAGAAGACTCCTTCAATTAATAGACAAATTCAGCAGAGTAGCTGGATACAAAATCAACACCCAAAAATCAATAGCATTCCTGTACAAAAACAACAAAGAGTCTGAGAGAGAAATTAAGGAAACCATACCTTTTACAATTACATCCAAGAAATTGAAATATTTAGGAATCAATCTAACAAAGGATGTAAAAGATTTAATCAATGAAAACTACAGTACTCTGAAAAAAGAGATTGATGAGGATTTAAATAAATGGAAAAACACTCCCTGCTCATGGTTAGGAAGAACCAACATTTTGAAAATGGCCATACTACCAAAATTGTTATACAGATTTAATGCAATTCCCATTAAACTACCATTAGCATACATCACAGATCTAGAGAAAACATGCCTTAAATTCATCTGGAATCAGAAGAGACCCAGAATAGCAAAAGCAATCCTGGGCAACAGGGACAAGTCAGGTGGAATCACAATCCCTGACCTGAAATTATACTACAAAGCTACTGTAATAAAATCAACCTGGTACTGGCTCAAAAAGAGACCTGAGGATCAATGGAACAGACTGGAAGACACAGCCACAACCACAAACACACTCAGACACCTAATCTTTGACAAAGGGGCCAAACAAGCTCCCTGGAAAAAAGAAGGCCTGTTTAATAAGTGGTGCTGGAAAAGCTGGCTTGCCTCTTGCCAAAGACTGAAAATAGACCCCAGTCTATCACCACGCACCAAACTTAAGTCAAAATGGACGACAGATCTCAATATTAAAACAGAAACTCTAAATCTGGAAGAGAAAGTAGGTAAAAATCTTGAAGACATAGGAGTAGGCAGAGAGTTCATGAACACAAATCAAACTTCAAGGGAAACACTTCAAAGAATAACTGGAACCTCTTCTTACTGTAAAGTTTTTGCACATCTAAAGAAGTCACCAGCAAAGTGAAAAGAAAACCCACAAATTGAGAAAAAATCCTAGCTGGCTGTCCCTCAGACAAAGGTCTTCTATCTAGAACATACAAAGAATTAAAAAACATGAACCTGTCCAAATTCAAAGGCCCAATCCAGAAATGGGCATCTGAGATGAATACACACTTCTCAGATAAAGAAATACAAATGGCAAATAAATATATGAGAAAATGTTCTACATCTTTAGTCATTCGAGAAATGCAAATAAAAACTACATTGAGATTTCATCTCACCCCAGTTAAGATTGGCCAGCATTAAGAAATCATCCAATAACAAATGCTGGTGAGGCTATGGATAAATAGGAACTCTTCTGCCCTGTTGATGGGAATGCAGACTGGTGAAACCACTGTGGAGATCGGTTTGGACATTCCTAGCAAACTTGGTCCAGAGATCCCATTTAACCCAGCTATTCACCTTCTGGATATTTTCCCAAAAGTTCTGAAAGCATCATATCACCACGATATATGTGCACCCGTGTTTATAGTAGCATAATTTGTAATAGTTAAGTCATGGAAGCAACCCAAATGTCCATCCACAGAGGACTGGATTTAAAAAAGTGTCATTTTTATATAATGGAATATTACTCAGCTATGAAGTAGGACAGATTTGGGGCTTTTGTGGGCAAATGGTCACAATTGGACACCATGCTCTTAAGTGAAATAGATCAGAGGTTCATGTGCAGGCAACGTATTGTATCACTGGTGTAGGGATGTGAAGGTGGGAATGTAAATTGAGGGGTGTGAAGGGAATCTGCTCAAAGGTAGGTAGTAGGTGGGATGGAGGGAGGAGGAAAAGGAAGAAAGGGACAAATATGGACCTATGTGTGTATATGCAGGATGCCTGATATGGTGCCACTGTTGACCTGTGTGACTTTATGGTAAGGAACAGTTCATGATTGTTTGATCAAGACTGTATGCCTATATGTGATTTCATGAACATGCACTTTGTGGTTATCAATGTGTGGTGCAGCAACCGTTGGTGATTCCCTGTTGCTTTGTCTGTAATTC